>APFE031593972.1:54727-105710 GCA_000404065.3 Pinus taeda | reverse complement strand
CCCACCATTGTCTTTCTCAGCATTTTCAGTTTCCTTAATTGTAGCACAACTTACTATTTTTAGCAGTTTTTCGGGTCCTGAACTTCCGGAGCCGTTTTGAGGCCCTAAACGATGTTTTTTGGGGAATCCGGGGGCAACATGGGTCATGCAATGGACCAATGTTTCCTGTTCCAACAATGATAGTGCTCGAATAGATCTTTCTAATGAGCTATTGTATGCGTCAAACGGAGATCATATGCTAAAGTTATGACCCCGGGAAGTTGATGTACCAACTTACCCCCAAACTGGGCCCACAGTTTGGCGTTTCATCTCCTAGGGTTAGGTTTTGGAATGTGAAGGGTTTTTCATTGTTTCTCAACAATAAATAGGCCTTCGAGCCTCATTGTAACACAGTTCAGAGGCATGTAGCCATCACATCTCTTCTCAGAGATAAGCTACCACCGCCCTAGCTAGTTTATTTCCATTTCTGATTGTAAGCATGTTTCAGTATTTTCCATTAATGAAATGAAGCATTATTTCCGCTACATCTTTGTGTATATGGTTATCTCTGTAATTTGTTTCGTTCTTGTTTAAATCCGGATCAATTATCCGGGAAATGCTTTCTCTGCACCTGCAAAAATCTTCTATTTCAATTCATCAAATGATAGATTTTACACATGCATCACTAGATAATAATCAAGGAGAACAACCTAACCTTTCTCACTCAAGATCGATTCTAGTACTGGAGGTGTTGGAGACTAAGGAGTGAACTCAAGTGCTCTCAACATGAGGTTGGTGTCTTGGTCTTGTGGCTCTTGTCCGAACTCCATGTTTTTTACTTTAGTCATTAGCTCATTCTCCTGAAAAAGCTCCTAATCCTACATCTACTGACCCTCTTCTTCAATTGCTAGCTGTTCCAACTTCTCAGCCTGTATGGGCGCAGTCTTCTCTGTCATCGTGCCTTTCCCTTCTTCTTCATGTTCCTGCTTCTCTTTTCTCTCTCTCTTTCTTAACTCTCATTCTTCCTTCAAATTCTTCTCTGTTTCTTGCAACTTACTTTTGGCCTCCTCTAACCTTTGCTTTTATCTCTTCCTTTGCTCGTCCCTCTTTGGTCATTGCTACCTCTTTGTCTCCACTACCAAAGATTCTTTCTCAATGAGAGGATCTTCTTTGAATTTGTAGCTTTTCTCAACCTATGGGTGCTCGAAAATCTTCCTCTTACCCTTGTCATGTGTCATGTTGCTGGTAATTGTTTCATGTTTGTTGCTTCCTGTGGTGCTGCTACGTGTAGAGTAGATTTCCATGCCATGGATACACTGACCAATTCATTGAGCTTATATTAGTTGTAACAATACCTCCAAGGGTCCTCCGCTTCCTAATGACATGTCCCATGGATCCATGGATAATAAACCTTCGCATAGTGGTTCTTGCAAATACCGTGGGGATCATATGGATGGAAGTCTTTGGTGTCGAACTCAAACTTCACTATCTATTTAGCTTCAACATCCACATCTTTCAAGCTCTTAATCTCGTACAATCTAATCAGCAAGGAAAGGTTGGGCCATAGTGCCTTCTTCTTCTTTTTCAACCATGTTGACAACCCTATGGAGAGGTGATATGTGACCACTTGCATGGCCAACTTATCTATGGCATACCTTGGTAGAACATGCAGATGCTTCTCTCTACAAAACATCCTCATGAAAGTGCCATTGGGTGAGGCATACCAATCTGAAATATTAAGTATTACCTACATCGCTTCTTGGTACATGCAAGCTGGATCCTACTCAAATATCAACTTTAACATTGGGATGATGAAATGGGAAGCTAGCCTCATCATAACTCCTCGGTATCTACATTCGGAAAGTAACTTGTAATAAATGTTGATGACATTCTCTTTTGGTGTCCGTGTCCAACCCATGCCAAGAAACTGATGCTGGGCACAAATTGCATCAAGTAAATACACAGACATGTAGAATCTCACTTTATCATCCTTGGGTGGATTCCAGACGTTAGTTACGTGGATTTTCAACTGAAGAGCTAGCAGATATGACTAGTTGAATGGCCTTCCATCATTTACCAACTGGTCCAACAAAACAACCCAATTTTCTGAAAAGGTATTTGTGATCTATTAACTATATAATTGGCATGCAAAAATGATCAATAATTGGTAGGCCTTCTTGAGTGACTTTGTCTTATAAAAATGAGTGGGTGTCTCTTTAAATTTTTATGGCTCTTTCACCCAGTTATTTATAATATCTCCAGTGTTCACAAAGATGTTGGTGGCATAGAAAAGTGAATCCATGGGGTTCATTGACTGAGGTAAGTGATACATCTACTGATAGTTCTTTGCCCTGAAGTTGGTAAGCTATATCCCACTGGCACTACTCAAAGTCATAGTCTTGGGATCTGTGTGTGAGACAATCCAGTGGATGATGTCCACACATGGGAAGGTAGCATACCTTCATGCAACCTTATTTAAGTCTGACTAGTGGAAATTGATATCAAATTACCAATCCTCTAGATCTTCCTTGAAGTCCCATGAAAATTTATCCTTGATTTCCTGCCATGTTAAATTCACGCCCTTTTCAATGAAAAACTGAGTGTCTACATAAATTGGAAAATTCACTGACAATTAAATTCTTCTCTAGTGCTACTCTCAATAGTATCCTTTAATTCAGCTCTCATAGAATCCATGTTACCTGTAACTGTTGGAAAGTTTCTCAACAACTGCTATACCTAGAGATAGAGAGGACACTCATGACATGTGAATGTTAGCTTGAAACCAAAATCACTTCAAGAACAGACCAAACAGCAAACTGGGAAACTCCTAGGAAGGATTGCATAATCCTGGCTCTCAGAGGTGACTGATGGCTAGCTAGAACTATGCATTCCACAGTCCCAACTGCTAGTGGGAGCGATTGTTGACTGGAATTGTGCAATGTGCAATTCAATTAGGCTCAAGCTAGGTGAGACTATGCATTACATAATCCCAATTGCCAAGGCTCAAGGCTGGCTCCTAGTTTTTCATAATGCGCAGTTGGAGATAGGCCTTGGCAGCTTCTGTGGAATTTCTAGAGCCAAGGAAAATCCTTGACATCAAGAAATGTGTAGTGCATGTTTGGGAGGAGAAAGATCTAGGGCAAGGAAGCCCAGATCTGCCTAATGGGAGCATGAAAATGAGTAGGTCTAAAGGAGGGAATGATGGTGGGTGCAAATATGAGTGAGTGATGATGCATGCAAATAAAAGAGTGCAGTAATCAATCAAACTGAAGAACAATGAAGCATGTAGAGGGATTTGTTGCAATGACGACCGTTAGTGAAAAAACTGGGTAATGCATGCGACACATGGGAAAGATAATGAAAAACTTAAAAAAACACTTCTACAAGATAAAAAAAATCAAAATGCCAGTGGTCATTCAACAAAATTAGTAAAACAACACTCTCACAAACCAAACAAACAAAAGTGACAGAAAAAGTAGCAAAAGACTAGAAAAGAAAGACTTACCCAGAAAAGTTGTGACGATGGTGTCTAATGAGCCTCTGTATTGCAACAAGAATGTTGCAACTCCCAAGTCTAATGACTTTAATTATCAACCTAGGGTCCGTAAAAACTTAATAAGTATCGACATTACATGTTTCGCATAAAATGTATGCTTCCTTTGTTGTCATGATTTAATGGAGTGCATGTACTGAAGTCAAATCCTAAACTAATTGCAGGAAATGAAACGTTCAAAATGGAACCTTAACCTATTGAGAGAAAGAAAGTACAAGGAAAGATACTGAAATAAAATGCTAAAACATACCATTTTCTAACTAATTACTAAGAGGATTTGCTTCAAAATAATGCTAAGTTAACGTTTATGCAATCCTACTATCTTAAGCATTCAGATTCAAACCATCAAACCTTCTACTGGTGTGCATGTAAATGAATAAAATAAATATGTTTTCCTCTTTGTCTTTTTTTCATGTGAGAGTGTGCAATCTAATCTCTTTTGGTGATGTGGAAGGTGGCTTGGAGATGATTATGGATGGTTGGAATTATTGGAAGACCCTTAGATGACCTTGTGTGGCCTCCTGGAGGTGTTTTCTCAATTCGGCCTTGAAACAGGTCACTACAGGAAAACCTATAGGATCTACTAAAAACCTACAGGATCCCCTCAAAACCTACAGGATACATCCGAGAGCAAAAGGATGGATGTTGAAGGTTATGGAAATCTTAGGGAAGGTGGTTTTTAGATGGAATGAGAGAAGGGAGTGCCTAGGACCACTTCAGAACTCAAAACCAAAGTTGGGAGATGAATGGATTTGCTCAAAAAGCTTGGAGAAGTTTCCTTGTGAAATGATGAAATTGGTGACGGTTTAATGACCAAGAAAATTAAATCAAAATTCGATGGAAAAATTTCTTTTATTAAATAGGATGTCTTAGGTCCCTATTCCAAGTGGAATCACTTAAAAAGACGTCTGTTAACCCATGGAAAAAAAAAAAACATTACTAGTCAAAAATCTAGAAATTCAAGAACTAGTGAGCTAGTAAATCTAAAAAATGTCTAACCAAATCAAGTGAAAATGTAATGGGGTAATTTTTTTTATGAACTATAATGTTTTTGTGATCTAATTCAAGTGGAACCAACTCGATTGAAGCTTGTTAGCATGCTCTAAAAATAACATAAATTTATTTTTCTTTGCTAAAAAGGAGGTCCAACAATCTAGATCTCGGAATAAGAAGACTAATCCAAGCAGCTCAATGATTACTATGAACTTCCAAAACTTTTCCAAGGATGAAATAATTATTTTGATCCTACAAAAGAACTTTCATTAACCATTTAACTCAATGCTACAACAAGAAATCATTAATACTAAATGCAGAAGTAGAAATAAATAAAAACTAGAGATGCATGTGAAAAAGCAGTGAAAGAAGGAAAGAAAATGATACAAAAGGGCTCTGAGGCTCCTAGGATGGCGAAGACCAAGGAAACTCAAAATTAGAGACATGGTGACTTGGCCTTTGCAAAAAATTCTTCTTTTAACTATTGTCCTCATTCCTTGAAATCATCACCCTTCATAATTTGACTTTTCAACATTGCCTAAGTGAAGGAGTGAGTTGCAATTAACTAGTTGAAGACAGTTGAGACTGCTAACCATTCCTTAGCTTATAAAACCTCATCTCTCATTCATTGACAGCAAATTTCTAACTATAATATTCTTAAGAGAAGAGGTCAAGAATATTGCATACATGTACCTACCTGATGGTTGTTGGAGAGACCTACATGCTGCTTTTGAGTTGATGTTGATGTGCAGGCATTGGATGGTGATGCTGGTGATCTTTATGTTGTTGCTAAGCTTTGGAGAATATTATTTGACCTCTGAATCTCCATGCTAAAACTGATTGCAAATCTCTGGCTACTTCATCATCGTATCCCCCCAATTGTGCCTTATTAATATCTCTAGTACAGGAGGGTGCTGATGAATCCTCACTGTGTTGATGGGTTCCCCCTATCATTTTTCTCTCCTTAACACTGCTTAATGAAGTCAAACTCTAATTTTCCCTTTTAAAACTGCTCACTGCCAATCATGTAGGTGTTGTTCTATATCCTGTAGGATCTCAGAGAATCTTGTAGGTTTTTAGGACAGCGACTTCTTTTGTCCATATCTCCCAAACGATAGACTGGATTGACCCGAAACTTTATGAGAATGTTTCCATCATCATTAGGCACCTTCCCAGAAAAAAATTGGTCAATGGATGCACAGATCTCGAGAAACACTAAAAATGGCTAAAGGTGATTGAGTTTTATTTCTTGGAAACCATGAACTAGAATTTGTTGAAATTGCTTGGGAATGTTACTATCATCCATATTCATCTGCCCATGAAATAACTTTTTAAAAGCATGCACGAATATCGAGAAAATGAAAAAAATGGTTGTAGGTGATGGAAGCTGATTTCTCGAAAATTGTTAGGGTCCAATCCTAACCCCCTTATTTATGTAACAGGATTAAGTCATAGTTATAGTTAAGTAAAGAGTCAATAAAGCCCATATTAATAATTGTAAGTGGTTGACCCGCATTTAAAGAAGGGACCATAGTTAGTTGCAAATGGGCCATGGTATTGGCACATGGTATTGCATGTATGAATCATATATAAAGGATAGAGACTCCCCTCGAGGAGCATCATGTCTTATTTTGTAATTGAGCCTAGCTCTATTAGAGGTTTCCCCCCCGAAGAGGCAAGTGAACATTTCTTTTCTTTCTGAATAATAAAATACTTGTTGTTATTTCTGATTGTTCTGTGTTCAGGGTATATTTCTTCACATATTTAGTATTTTGGTATCTTCTTGTAGGTCAAGAGCATAACAAGTGGTATCATAGCACTTTCCAGGGCCGGTGGGATCTCCATTTTTAGCAACAACAAAAAAAATTGGCTAGAGACGTGTTCTGGCGTCTTTAAACCATGGGATCTGTCGTTGAGCGCATAAACCTATGGATTTGGGGAGGCATGCATGCAGGAAATGCAAGAGGTGGTCATGCTTGTTGGACTCCCTTGTAACCCCTGTGGGTGCCCCTTTGAGTAGTAGCACATTAGACAGAACCACGCACAAACTTTCTTCCAAGTACCCTATGGGTAGATCGAAAGCCCCCTAGGCTCTCTTGAAACCTCACCATAGATAAACGGTCAACCATCTTGCTACTACAGTACACCGAGAATAGCACTTGGGGAGATTACTTGCATGTACGATAGGGTAGTCAGGTTGTACGGCTAAGGGTATGGTTGATCCTCCTTGGTTAGTTACCTGAAAGATTGGGCTGAGTACTACTATCAGACCCTTATGTATGTTGCGATCTATAGCACCTGACACTCCTTGAGACCATAGTTCCCAAGTCTCTCTCTAGATCACGCATCATCTTTGCTAGATCAAATCTAGCAGAAGGGGTTTTGTCGCAGCTGCAACAATCAGTTCCGCCATTCATATCTATCAAATCTGCCAATTAGATTTATCAAATCAGCCAATTAGATTTATCAAATCAGCCATTTAGATATAGCCGTTGGGCTCAGTAGTAGTCACCACAATCAGATCTGCCATTCAGATCTAGTAGCAGGGGTTCGATCACTACCACATTCCTACTCATACTCTGAGGATCGGACTATTTGTGTGGGCCCCTATACTTGGGTGTGATTCTCGCAGGACATTAGGCAAAATTGACTTTTCTGGGATTTGGCTACTACAATATTCCTAAGCGAGGAGTAAAACTCCTTTCAAAAATAAAAAGAAAGAAAAGTATGAGACCCTCCCAGGATGCTTATGGGAGACTTAGCCCATAAGAATCAGGTTGACGAGCTGAGCAAGGTGTACCATTCACTTGTTAGCGTCAAAAATTTTGGGCGGTCCCAAATTTTAAGTGCACCGGATCGGTGCATGGTACAAACTAGAGCTCAAGCTATGGCCAATGAGAAGATCGACACCCTTGAAACAAAGTTGGACGTAGTACTAGCGTCGCTCAAGACCTTAGCTGATACAGTCACAAAGGGAAAGTCAGAGGAACACTCAGAGGCATATGCTTTCAATGAAAACATTGAGGGTGAGTCTCGCCATTATCTTCACCTCTTTGGCAATCACCAACAGTCCCAGACATGACCACCTATGTTGGACATGTATAAATTTGATGGCTCTCATCCAGAAACATGGATAACACAAATGGAGCAATATTTCACATTGAATCACATCAAAGATGATGTGACTCAGCTTAGTGTGGGTAGCATGTACTTGGACAATGAAAGATGGCAATGGTCGTAGTGGCATCAACATTGTTATGGAAGGCCCATGACTTGGCAGACATTCGCAAAAGCTCTTACGGATCGCTTTGACCATGAATCTAAATTTTTGGGTTGTCTCACTAAGCTTGGATAGATAGGAATAGTGAACGAATATATTACAACCTTTGAAGCCTTAACCTTTCGCACAGGAGGTCTACATGATCAGTTCTACTTGGAATGTTTTGTCAGTGGTCTCAAAGAAGCCATACAAACCCATGTCCGACTGCAACACCCAACCTCATGGTTGGATGCTTGCAAGATAGCTCATGAAGTAGAACGTGCATTAGCAGCCCAGTCCAATCGCCCAAATTTCGTAGCCAAGGGTCACCCCACCCAGGCTCAAAGCACTACCCAAAAACTCAAGGTTCAAAAGGTGTCACCAGTAGAAATGGCGGAAAGAAGAAAGCAAGGATTGTGTTACTAATGTGATGAGAAATACTCCCTCCAGCATAAATGCAAGGAGCCCAAATTCTTTCAAATTGATGCTACTGATCACAGTTCATTGGAGGAAGCCCCACCACTTGAGGAACTAGAGGAGGAAGATGAGGACAACTAGCCAGACAATGTACCTAAAGAACCAATTATCTCACTTCATGCTTTGGCAGGGATTTCTTCTCCCCAAACTCTCAAAATCAGAGGTTTTATTAAGCATTGCTCTGTAGTAGTCTTGATTGATAGTGGCAATATGTATAACTTTATCCATCAAAGAGTTGCGAAAACAATGTGTTGTTTTGTCAGAGCAGTCTCTAACTTCCAGGTCCAAATTGCTGATGGGGGGACAATGAAATGTGAAGACCGCTATGAAAATGTCAAACTCCAAATGGGGCACTATCAGTTAAAGACCAACATATTTTCCATACACATGGGAGTGTGTGACATTGTCTTGGGTACTGAATGGCTCCACAAACTTGGCCCAATCACAATGGATTTCCAAGAGTTATATATGAGTTTTAAGTAGAACAACCATAGACATACCCTCCGTGGACTCCAGGCAGGTGATCCCTCTATCATCAGCTCACATAGGATGGAAAAATTGTTAAAAAAGTGCCACCATGGAGTTATAGCCCAATTTAATGCCATCCAGGCCTTCAAACCCATTTCTCTTCATATTCATCCTGAGATGCAACAGATCTTAAACAACCATCTGCCAGTCTTTGACAAGCCTCGTGAGCTTCCACCCTCGAGAGGGGAACATGATCATAGCATTACTTTGGTCCCAGGGGCCCAACCACCAAATGTGCGCCCATATAGATATCCATTCACCCAAAATAATGAAATTGAAAAATTCATCAAGGAACTCTTGGAAGTAGGCATCATTCATCCTAGCATTAGTCCTTATTCATAGCTTGTGGTCATGGTGCTCAAGAAAGATGGGGAATGGCGTATGTGTCCAAACTTCAGGGCCCTCAACAAGTTGATGCTCAAAGATAAATTTCCCATCCTGGTTGTCAATGACTTCCTGGATGAACTAAATGGGGCTCAATTCTTTATTAAGCTTGACCTTTGCTTGAGCTATCACCAAATTCGCATGAAAGAAGTAGACATTCCAAAGACTGCTTTCCGAACTCATGAAGGCCATTATGAGTTCTTGGTCATCCCATTTGGTCTTTGTAATGCCCCATCCACTTTTCAGAGCCCCATGAACCACCTGCTCAAACCATATCTCAAAAAATTTGTCCTTGTTTTCTTTGATGACATCCTCATCTATAGCCACACCTAGGCCACACATCTTCAGCATGTAGATCTGCTCTTGCAACTGCTCCAGAAGCATAAATTATTTGTCAAGATGTCCAAGTGCTCTTTTGGCATGGAATAAGTTGAGTATTTGGGCCACATTATGGGGCGTGAAGGTGTCAGGGTGGACCCAAAAAATATCCAAACAATGCAGGATTGGCCTCAACCAAAGACCTTGAAGAGCTTGAGAGGATTTTTGGGCCTCACGGGCTACTATCACAAATTTGTCTGCAATTATGGTTGGATTGTTAGACCCCTCACTCACCTCCTCAAGAAAAAATCATTTCTCTGGAATGATGAAGTGCAACAGGAATTTATAGCTCTCAAACATGCCATGTGTTCCACTCCCGTATTAGCACTACCCAACTTCACCAAATATTTTGTGATTGAATGTGATGCTTCAGGTATGGGTATTGGGGTGGTCTTAATGCTGGAAGGTCGACCCTTGGCCTTCACTAGCCAACAATTAAGTGGGACAAATCTAGGACAATCTACCTATGAGAAGGAGATGATAGCCATCTTACCTGTAGTAGATACCTGGCAACCATACTTATTGGGGCGACATTTGCAAATCCGCATAGACCATCAAAGCCTTAAATACTTTTTGGAGCACTGCCCATCCTTTCCACAACAAATAAATGGCTCGCCAAAATGCTGGGATATGATTATGAGATAATTTACAAGAAAGGGCGCGAAAATGCCATAGCAAATGCGTTGTCACACCAATTTGAGGAGGAAAGCACCTTGCTTGCAATCTCCCTTCCCATTCTAGAATGGATTGGAGAGGCTCACTAGGAATGGTTTTCACATCCTTTTCTCTCCGAACTCATTAATAAATTGCAGGCAGATCCAAATTCCACAGTAGGCTACTCTTAGCAAGATGAGATTCTTCGCTACAAGGACAGAGTTGTGATATCACCAACATCCACCCTCAAAAGATGCATTTTGGTTGAGTTGCACTCATCTCCCACTACAGGCCATTCATGGCTTCAGAAGACTTATGCTTGCACTCAACGTTCATTCTTTTGGAGAGGCATGAAAAAGGACATTCTTACTTTTGTAGCTAAGTGTGATGTATGTCAGTGCCATAAAGGAGAACCAGTCAAATCCCTAGGCACATTATAGCCATTGCCCATCTCAGCCTCAATCTGGACAGAGGTTTCTATGGACTTCATTACGGGTCTTCCGAAGTCAAGCAACAAGCTAGTCATCATGGTGGTTGTGGACAGACTTTCTAAGTATGCTCATTTTTGCACCCTACCCCACCCTTTTACACCAACTTTGGTAGCTCAATCTTTCATGGACCATATCTTCAAATTGCATGGCATGCCCACTTCCATTGTGTCTGATCATGACCTGATCTTCACCAGTAACTTTTGGCAGGAACTCTTCAAGCTACAAGGTACCCAACTACAACTTAGCACTTCCTATCATCCCCAAACTGATGGTCAAACTAAAGCAGTCAATAAATGTCTAGAGACCTACCTTAGGTGTTTCACTTCAGAAAAGCAACATCTATGGGTATAGTGGTTACCTCTAGTCGAATGGTGGTATAACAACAACTATCATGCCAACACCAAAATGACTCCATATGCAGCAGTTTATGCTCAACTCCCTCCTTCACCTACTTCTTATATCAAGGGATGCTGAAAGGTACAAGTAGTGGATCAACTCCTACAAAACCGCACAACCATGTTGGCCCACGTCAGAGAGAATCTCCATCAAGCTCAAAACTGCATGAAGCAACAGGCATATCAACATCGTTCAGAATGGCAATTTCAAGAAGGGGATCAGGTATTTTTGAGGCTGCAACCATATAAGAAAACATCACTTAAAGACAAGGGTTGTTAGAAGTTATCACCAAAATTCTACAGACCTTATCAAGTACTTCAATGCATTGGAGAAGTCTCCTACAAGCTAGCTTTGCCACCCATTGCAAAAATCCATCCAGTCTTCCATGTCTCATGCCTCAAGAAAGTGATTGGGAACCATTGCTGAATTCAAATCAGTCTACCTGAATTGGATGAAGAAGGGTCAATCTGGCTCCAACCTGAACATGTTCTTAACACATGAGAATGGCACCTGTGTGGCCACACGATCAAGGAAGTCCTCATCAAGTGGAAAGACACCTCTCCAAAATATGAGACTTGGGAACCAACCACTATCCTTCAACAATTTTTACAACTTATCCATGAGGACAAGGCTATCTTTATGGGGGATGGCATGTTAGGGTCCAACCCTAACCCCCTTATTTATGTAATGGGATCGAGTCACAGTTATAGTTAAGTAAAGAGTCAATAAAGCCCATATTAATAATTGTATGTGGTTGACCCGCATTTAAAGAAGGGACCATAGTTAGTTGCAAATGGGCCATGGTATTAGATAGATGGTATTAATAAGAACCATGGTATTGACCCATGGTATTGCATATATGAATCCTATATAAAGGATAGAGACTCGCCTCGAGGAGAATCATGTCTTATTTTGTAATTGAGCCTAGCTCTATTGGAGGTTTCCCCCTCGAAGAGGCAAGTGAATATTGCTTTCCTTTCTGAATAATAAAATACATGCTGTTATTTCTTCTTGTTCTGTGTTCTGGGTATATTTCTTCACATATGTGGTATTCTTGTATCTTCTTGCAGGTCAAGAGCATAACAAAAATTGTGCACTGGACTTTGTAGAAATTGCTTGAGCATGTTACCATCATCCATATGCATCTCCCCATGAAACAGCATGGAAAATGGATGCATGGTTTTCGAGTTATGGCGAAAACAAATTTCTGCTCTATATATTTTTGTATCTAGTAGTAAAACAGGGCATCTTGTAATTTTCTAGGACAACAAGCAAACTGAATGGTCGAAGCTTGAGAATAATGGGTGGATGGTGAAAATAGATGAGGGTGATGGATTGGCATGGCCTTTGTCTTGTTGGAGAATTTGAGCAAAGGAGGAGAAGGTCAAGATTCAACTTCTTTTGACTAGGCTTGACCAATTTTTCTTTTGGTACCAACTTGTGTTTTTTCCTTGTAGATGTTGGAGAGAACCTACATTCATCAAAGAGATACATGGAGCAAGGATTTTTTATTTTCATTTATTTTTCTTCTAGGCCTACTAGCCGGCTCAATGAGGTTTCCAACTAGTAGGTCGTCCTAGCCACCTCAAAGGAGGCTTTCACCTAGGACCTTTTTTTTTTTCTCTTTTTCTCCCCAACCCATTGACTACCTCATGGAGGTTTTCAATCAATGAGCCAATCTGAGGCACCTCCAAGGAGGCATTCACCTGATATTTTTATTATTTTTTTCCTTTTATTTTTCAATATTTTTTTTTCCTTTTTTCTTCTACCCTACTCTACTTGAAAAACAAAATCACTTTCAAGTATAAGAATACTACAAAGGAGCCATGTGCACATAAAGATGATAGACAAAATTATGTGGGAGCTTGAAATGTATGCTTTGACATGTACCTAGATTTGAAAGATCAAATGATTTGACTTTGATGATATCAAGCACATTTGAAGAACAGGGTATTACTGCAACTTAATGGTTATCTAGAACTATATTTCAATATAGTTGTGATGCCCCTGGTCCACTTACTGATTGGCTCATATTGGATGTCTTCTTATTCCATGACCTTAAAATCTTCCTCTTTTATTTGATTGTTCTCTTGAACATGTGGAGGACTTGATGATAACCATGAGGGAGCTTTCTTAATCTCTGATTTTATTGTCTGCTCTTCATCAAGTGTGGCAAACTTGGCTTCTCACAGGCCTTCCTCTCTACTCTCCAAGCTCCTATTTCCTTATGCTATTTCTCCTAGGTGATCCTACTGTTACCAAGTGGAAAAACTCTCAACCAAGTGGAACACTGATCTCACACTCCGTCAGAACTATGCAATCCTTAAGGAACCTTCCCTTGATTGCATGCATGAGTTTCCTTTATAGGAAAACACATGAAACTGATAGTACATAGTCTTTGACATTTAGCTCAACTAGCTCTTTCTCAGAATAGACATGCATGTGTCTCTAATGAGGGAATCTTCAGTTATCTAGAGTACACTGGTTGAGTGCATGCATGCATCAACTAACTGATAAATCACAATTAGTTCCTCAAACAGTTTGGAACTAATTTAACTAGACTTAACTTAGTAAACTGAGCTAACTAATTACATCTCAAATATAGCTCAATCTTATCTCATTAATTAAGGGATAATCTCCTTAATTTAAGGGATAACTATTGCATGACTTCAGAAAGAATTCTAACTTGAATTTCTCCAACTAATTAATCCATAATGAATTAATTAATTATTTTCAAGAAACTGGTGAGACTTAATTCGATTTTAATTCATAATTTTAATTCAAGGAGAAATTAAAATTGGAATTACTGGATTCTATTTTTATCATTTCTTGTTGCTATTTTCAAAACTCTCTCTCAACAAGAAAGGAATTCAACTCGATCGCGATTGTGAACCTTTGGAATGTTATGCATGCAATACTTCCCTCTAGTGTTGTTGCTCCAACAACTCTAGAAACAAAAAAAATATCCAACCTGAATCAATATGATGCATCTGTCATCAAAGTCTTTGACTGCTATTCCCTCTGTCAATAAAAAACTTTGCACTTCGGTTGACTCTGCCTTTCTATACTATTGTCAATCCTTCTCTGTGCTCTTTAGTATTTGACTACTCTAGCCTTTGTCACTTTCATCTTTGACTGCATCAATCCCACTGATTCCTCCTTCTACTATGTACTTTGGTCTCCTGTAGCAAGGTACAATCCATGAGATAAAACCTCTCAATGGACCCTACCCAATTTTAGTCCTTCTTGAGATTATCACTTCACATCACCCCACCTCACACCTAGAGGTATGGTTGCATGTGATCCCTCTACCCACTTCTCCAATTCTGGCTCCTCCACAATTGTCTGAGACTTCTTCTGGGGCTGCATGTTTAGAGGTTTTACTCTCCCACTCAACCACCAACTCTATAACATTTGCCTTGCTCCTCAAGGCTTTGCATACATATTGGACCTCAAGAGCATACAGGTTCTTAACTTGTGAACTGATCTGTTTCACTTGTGTCATGGTGATGTGTCTAAGGAACACCTTTCCTTTACTGAAGACAACGTCGTGACCGATACAAAGTTCTTCTTTAGTGCAGGAACATACTTCACATCTTTCAAGGTGATAGGAGCTCAATGCTCCCTCTGAAAAGCAACCATGCCCACTACTAAAACAATATACCTTTCATCGTCACCCATCTCGATGCACATCTTGAGGTCTTTCTCCTCCAAGGCACTGAATAAACTTTTATCGCCGGTTATGTGGAATGAAGCTTGACTGTCGAGGTACCAGACACAACCCATCATCGATGACACCATGCATGCGATGAGGGTAAAGTCCATTTTGAACTAAGAGGCTAATGCCTCACCTTCCGATCCTTCCGAGGATCCCTTCTTGGACTTATTCGATGGGTAATTAGTCGCATAACGTCCCATCTCAATTGAAGTATGATATGAATTCAATTTGCACTTGCAACCCCGAACTTCAAACTTCAAATTCTCTTCTTTGTATATTGTTCATAGCTCCGATAAACTTGGGTCCGATACCATGCATAAATTATTCTATAGATCATCTAGCTCTGATACCATGTAGAAATTCTACAAATTCTCTACAAATGTCGCTCTGAGACCGATGTAGAAAATCTAACTGTAGATTAACACGATAATGCAATATACCAAAGCAAAATACTATAACCTCCCTCTACTATCAATTTGTGAAAGCTTAAAATTGAGCAAGATTGAGCTGAACACATATAACCAGAAGAAGAAGAATCAATGCACATGAAACACAGAAAATACTCAGGGGAAAGCCTTAGCTAAAAACCCCACTATTTGTATTATCATACAAGGTGGAAATACATTAGAATTATACAAAGCCTTAGCTCCCACAACTATCTAGCTCTTAGTACAATCCTCCTGGATGTTCACAGGAAAACTTGGCTTCTCACAAGCCTTCCTCTCTACCCTCCAAGCTCCTATTTCCTTACGTTGTTTCTCCTGGGTGATCCTCCTGTTACCAAGTGGAAAAACTCTCAACCAAGTGGAACACTGATCTCTCACACTGATCTCACACCCTATCAGAATTGTGCAATCCTCAAGGAACATTCCCTTGACTGCATGCATAAGTTTCCTTTATAGGAAAGCACATGCAACTGATAGTACACTCTCCTTGACATTTAGCTCAATTGGACCTTTCTCAGAATAGACATGCATGAGTTTTTGATGAGGGAATCTTCAGTTATCTAGAGTACACTGGTTGAGTGCATGCTTGCATTAACTGACTAATAACACACATTAGTTCCTCAAATAGTTTGGAACTAATTTAACTGGACTTAACTCAGTAAACTGAGATAACTAAATACAACTCAAATATAACTCAATCTTATCTCCTTAATTAAGGGATAATATCCTTAATTTAAGGGATAACTGTTGCATGACTTCAGAAAGACTTCTAACTTGAATTTTTCCAACTAATTAATCCATAATGAATTAATTATTTATTTTCAAGTAGCTGGTGAGACTAAATTCGATTTTAATTCACAATTTTAATTCAAGGACAAATTAAAATTGCAATTCCTGGATTTTATTTTTATCATTTCTTGTTGCTATTTCCAACACATATCAGATTGAATAGGTTGCCATGGTCCTCTTGTAGATACATAAAATTGTTGCATTGGTAATTGACTTGCTCCATTGTCCTCTTGGTGAACTTCCTTCGACCTTGGTAATGAGGAGAAACATTTAACATCATGTGATTCTGCATGGACAACACATACATCTTCTTTTTTCTCATTTTGTATTCTTAACATTTCTACTTGTTTGGTTAGATTGCTAAGAATTTCTCTTTTAAATTCATCAAACACATTTGCAAGTTTAGCTTGACTTATTGACCTTGATACTAATTTACCTACTCTTGCTTTTCCTCTCGATATGTATTTGCATGTTTCACAAATTTCATCAAATGATAATTGATATACATCACCTATACTCATGTGATTAAGGAGCTCAATCCATTCATCCCTAATTGTTCTAAGTAAGAGGGTTTTTAGTGTGTCAGATCCTAAATGATGTAGTTTTCCCTTAACATTATTCATGAACCTCACTATTAGATCCTCTAGACTCTCATCTTCCTTTTGATTCATTCTAAATATTTCTTCTTTAAGATCATGATCTTTATATTTTTCTATAGATATCTTTTGCATATCATTCCATGATCTGATTGAATTAGTCCCTAAAATCATGAAGCATTTAAGAGATCTATCCTTCAATGTTGTCGGAAACAATCTTAGTCTTTGAGTTTTTAATAAGTAACCATAAGATCTACAAACAATCTCAAATTCAAAGAGAAAGGTTTTTGGATCCTCTGAGCTTAGACCATGAAATTTTGGAAGAAAATATGGAGCATTGTTCTTCATGTGCACACTACCATCAGTATCTTGAATCGGAAATCTGAGAGGATATTCCTCATCATCTCCATCCATTTCTTCTACATTATTTTCCATCTTCTTCTTCTACCTGCAAAATTGAATGGTGATATGGCTCTTACTGCACCACGTGATCAAATGGGGGGTGGGTTGGTGTTGGAAAAATTTTGTTTTTGTTTTTATGATTGAATGAAAACTATAATGCAATCTAGTTTTCTACTTTTGAAATGAAATATGCCTAATGCAATTATTTTTTATTTTTTCTTGCAAAAATTAAAAATAAATGAATCAACTAGGGAAGAAAACAATGCATACTTTGACACATCCCTGGCAATGGCACCAAAAAGTGATGAGCCTCAGTATTGCAACAAGAATGCTACAGCTCCGAAGGCTACCGAATTTAATTATCAACCCAGGCTTCATACAAACTTAAGAGGTATTGACATTATATGTGAAACATACAATGTATCCTTCCTTTGCTATCATGATGTAATGGAGTGCATGTACTGAAATAAAATCCTAAACTAATTATAGAAAATGAAATGTTTGAAATGGAACCTTAACCTATTGAGAGAAAGAAAGTACAAGGAAAGAGACTGAAATAAAATGCTCAAACACACCATTTTCTAACTAAGTGCTAAGAGGCTTTGCTTCAAAATAATGGTAAGATAACATGTATGCAATCCTATTGTCCTAAGCATGTAGGTTCAAACCATCAAAAATTCTACTGTTGTGCATGTAAATGAATAAAATAAATTTGTTTTTCCTTTTGTCTTTTTTTCATGTGAGAGTGTGAAAGCTAATCTATTTTAGTGATGTGGAAGGGGGCTTGGATATTATGGTGCATGTTTGGAAGGCTTGGAAGACCCTTAGGTGACCTTGAGTGGCTTCCTTGAGGTTTTCCCTCAATTTGGCCTCAAAACAGGCCACTACAAGAAAACCTATAGGATGTACTAAAAACCTACAAGATCCCTTGAAAACCTACAAGATAGAGCTAAGAGCAAAAGGATGGATGTTGAAGGTGATGAAAATCTTATGGAAGGTGGTTGGTGGATGGAATGAGGCAAGGGAGTACCTAGGACCACTTCAAAACTCAAAACCGAAGTTGTGAGATGGATGGATTTTCTCAAAAAGCTTGGAGAAGTTTCCTTGTGAAATGATGAAATTGGTGAGGGTTTAATGGCAAAAAAAATCAAATCAGAATTGGATGGGACAATTTTTTTTATTAAATAGTATGTATCAGGTCCCTATTTCAAGTGGAATCACTCAAAAAGAGCTCTATTAACCCATGCAAAAAACTAGTCGAAAATCTAGAAATTTGACAACTAGTGAGCTAGTAAATCTAAAAAATGCTTAACCAATTCAAGTAAAAATGAAATGGGGTAATTTTTGTTATGAACTAGAATGTTTTTGTGATCTAAATCAAGTGGAATCACCTCAATTTAATCTTGTTAGCATGCTCTCAAAAATAGCATAAATTTATTGTTGTTTGCTAAAAAGGAGGTCCAGCAATCTAGATTTGGGAATAAGAAAACTAATCTAAGCAGCTCAATGATTACAATGAACTTCCAAAGATTTTCCAAGGATGAAATAATTCTTGTGTTCCTACAAAAGAACTTTCATTAATGATTTAACTCAATCCTACAACAAGAAATCATTAATACTAAATGCAAAAGTAGAAATAAATAAAAACTAGAGATGCATGTGAATAAGCAGTGAAAAGAAGGAAATAAAATGATACAAAAGGGCTTTGAGGCTCCTGGGATGGCCAATCCCAAGGAAACTCAGAGCCCTATGGAGGAAAACAAGATTTAGAAGCTAAACATGATAGCAATATTCATTACTTTCATGAATAGAATTACATCCCTGCAATAAAATACAATGGAGTTGCAAAAATACAAGCTCTCTCCACAATAACACTAATGAAAATACTTCCCTAGAGGAAAATTCGACTTGGTACTTATAAAAAATTTAGGAATGATTCTCCATGAATGGAGGAAGCTTTCCCCACCCAAATCCCTTGATTAGTGGATCTAATCCCTTGATTAGTTGAACACATTCCTAGATTTCCTCAATCATTGGAGTTCCACAATTTGAGCCATAATTGCATAATATCTTGTTGATTTATTATTTATTATTGATCCTCCTATAGTAGGGAACAAGTCCCTAAATTATTTCCTCCTCCAAATCTTCATAATCTGGCCAATATTCTCATAATATTCCACAAAAATAAATAATATTAGGCACAAATATCCAATTATTCATAAACCTTCCTAATGAATACATTAAAGTTAAAAATAAAATATCTAATGTAGAAAGAGAGGTTTAATGTGTTGAAGGATGGTCATAGGCCTTAATTTATGTTTTAATTTAGAGGCATGTGCCTTAATTTATGTCTAATTTAGAGGCCCATTAGTGTCGAAGGTTCCTTGGTCTCCTTGGGAATTCTAGAGCTCCAAGATTAAATGTACAAATGAGTTATGGCAATGTCCATAAATAGATTTGGTCAATTTAGCATTTATAACATGAAGGCCAAAAATCTAGGAAAAATAGACACTTGGCAGAAGTTTCCAAGATAACTCAAGTGCCACCTCTAGAATACTAAAAGTAGATCCCTATTTTGTAGGAATGCTTTTTTTAGTTTTTTTCTTCCTTCACTTTTTTTCTTTTTCGTGAAAAATTTTCCATGCATTACTCATAGAGATTGCACAATTTCGGGGATAATTGGGTAACTCACTGGCTAATTCATCGAACAGCAGCTAAGGGAAAATCTTTTGCGCAATTTCTGGTTTGAGTGGCCCTTGCTCCCTCTCATGTTCTACGCAGTTTCTGAGCTGAAGGCTGGATGTAAGCCGGTTCTACAAAATTCTTGAGCTAAACTCTCATTGCAGGCTTAGATTGTGCAATTCCCAATAGAAGGGATGGTTGCCCTCAAGGATTTTGTAGTTCACTAAGGCAAGCTTGGAACAGGTTGAAACCAACTTAATAGATCGGCTTGTGGGTTAAACAGTAAGTCAAGTGAGAAACACAAGCCATAATACAAAAGGTAAAACTTCATGAAAGCACAAGTACATGGGTTAGTGCAATATGTGTTGCTATGATTTAGGAGGGAGGCTCTAAAACGAAGCATAGGAAAAATTTTGGAGGGTGGTTGTAGTCAATAAAACAATGGTGATGCACTAGTAGAACTTCAACTCTCTATATGTACCTTGTCTAGTGCAAAGCAAGCTTAATTCTTTTGGAAGTATTGTTCGATTCTTTGATTTTCATGGCTTCTTTAATAGCTCGAGTTAAATATGTATTACCTACCATTCTCTTTATCGACAACACACATACCAAGCCAAGTCTATGAAGTTGTTTTGATTGGGGATGAGGGGTATATTGATACACAAGTAATATAGATGTCAGAGTTTTAGTTTCATCTTTGGCATTGCTCCACTATCAGCAGGCCTAGACAGTACCCCAACAGAGTCACTTCAGGAACACAAGCATTGCTCTGCTACCAGTGAGCCTAGATAGTACCCCGATGGAGTTATTTGCTTCACCTCTTCTTTGGCCTTTATTTTATTTTCATTTCATTTTTTCATTTTCAAAGAATTGTGCATAGGAACTTATTTATTTCATGAGGTGGAAGACGGATCCTAACTTATTGAGAGCAGAAGAGGTTCTCCCTTCAGAGAAGGATGTTTATATATACCTCTAACATACTCTACTTGACTGAGTTGACAAGGGTTAACCAAATATAGAAAACTGATTAGAGTAGGTGATACTAGTTAAGAGTGCAAGCATCATGATTTCACCAAGACTCACTCTGAAAGGAATGTATTTTCCCTCATGGTATCATCAACTTGAAGAAACACAATATCATCATAAAGAGCTATAATAGATAGATAACCAAGTGTTGATAGTTGTACAAGTCGTCTCGTATTTCACCATGCTTGTCTCAAGATTCTAAACATGGTTTCATGCGGAAGCTAATCCTATGAGTACAAAAAAAAAAAAGCAAAAAAAGAAGTAAGATGAAGAAAAACAAAATAAGTAAAAGAAAACAAGAAAGTAAACACTACTCCTACTCCTAAGCTAAGCAGAGCATGGGCCAACTCATGTGAAGTGATATTTCCAATGTAGCCACCAATGCATAATTGGCTGACCCATATAGGTGATAGCATGGTTTACGAGAAATATATTAAAGAAAACCAATAGAAAAGAAATATAAATCAATGCAAGCCAAATAGTTCAAAGTGTTAATGCATCCACAAAAAAAAAAAAATTGAAAGCAGATGAAAGGCACTCTACAGATGTATCATGGTTTTGTGTCATATTACATGTGGAAGACAAACATGTTCACTCTTTCAAACTTGACAGATGAGTAAACATGAAGAAAGAAGAAAATTTTTGTTTCACAATAGTGCTTTCTACGTATGACTCCTCCAATGCATCAACTATAGGATCTTGTGATTCTAGTGGAGGATATGAAAATTGTGAACTAGATTGATTTTCAATGTGAACAGGAAAGTGATGGGGGCCTGGGGAGATTTCACAAATTTTTGATCGGAAGTGGAACTGAACTCAAGGCTATGAGAACATGACATAACCATCAGCTCAGGGTAAAAGGCCTTGACATCTTGAGGGGTTTCCACTTCATGAAAAGATGGATCATCAAAGACTGGTGCCTTAGAAAGATAAAGATTCGGTGAATCAGAATCGTGATCGAATGAATGAGTGAAAATATCAAAATAGCCATGATTAGAAAATTCAAGATGGACATAGACATCCTCATGATCTAACGATTCATAAAGTAGGGTTGATGAGAAACAAAAAAGATCACCCTCTGAATTTCCAGAAATGAAATATGAGAGATAAGGTGGATTCAGGAAGAAATATTTATCCTCTCCACAATCAAATCATAGACTAACATCCTGCATGTTCTGTGAATGATCAAAAGTGGAAACATTTGGAGAATGGTAGAATTTTCACAAGAGGAAACAAAAATGGCAGAATCACAGAATATGTCAAGATGAAGCAAATGGGTTGCAGACAGGAGGTAATCCTTCACCGCAACTTCTTGTTTAGATTCCCACACATACTCATAAAAAATGATAGCACAGGTTTATTTTTCAACACCAACTCCGTCCATAATTTGATCCTCATGAACATCACATGTGAAGTCTGGAATGGATGAACACATCACATCAAAATCTAAAGGATCAAAGGAACTAGTGGAAGCAGGGGATGAGACAACGTGACAACCATCAGGGTTGCAATCCAACTCTGCATAGAAATCCAGAGCAGGTGGGATGGGAGGGTAAGGTGATAGTTCAATAGGTAGGTTCGCAACTTCTTTGACCTCGTCGTGCAGAGCTAGAGTTGTTTGATAACAAGGGGAAGGAGGGTCACCTAGGAAAATGATGTTGTCCGTCTCATATTTAGAAGATCTAACACCAAGGTATGCTGGGAGGGGTTTGAAATATTATAACTCATGTGGATTCTCAGAGATGTGAACAAGATACTGAAATCTTTCATTCAAAAATTTCCAGTCAGCTTCATCTTCCGAAAATTCAAAACAATAATGGTGGAAACAATCATAAAAGTACGTAATTTATTAGTCAGGTGCTTTTCACAATTTTATATTTTTGTGATTAAGCACTTTATAGTCATAAAATATGAAAGAACGACTTAAATCTCAGAACATGTGGTTGAAAGAGTGTATAGAGGCCCCAGGAAATGTGTAACACCATTGCTTGATGCACCCTTTGAATGTGTAAGCGAGCAACCCACATGCAATGTCACTCGAAGGGACTTCATTCCTGTCATATAAACCCAAAAAGGAAACTCCATGAATTAACAGGGATGTTCTTCTTTCACCATCATATTTAAGTTGTGACAAGTCATATATAACGTCCACCGACACATCAAAATCATGAGCATGAGAAAAACATGTTGGGTTTGAGATTGTGATGTAAATCATGAATGATTTGCACAAATTCAAAACAGACTTTGGGGTCTCAATTTGTCATCTAGACCTCCCTTTAGCACCATAAATTTTGACGGTGTTGGACCCCCCAACATTCAAGGGGATCTCTCGAGAAAGAAGTCCTAGCTAGACCTCAGACCATTTGAAGTAGGAGTCTTGACAGTGGGTGGTAATGTAGTGCCTTGACCTCGGTAGCGCTGATAGATAAGTATGATGACTTTGGTCAGAAGAAGGTGTGTGACCTTGTAGTGAGTCAAGTGAGATGCATGGGGTTTCTAACAAATGGCGGGGGAAAGGAAGTGTGTCCCTTAGAAGTATGTACTAGTACGTAGCCTGAAAGGAGCACACGAGCGGAATGACATCACAAGATGAAATGCAGATCAGTCCACAAAACAAAGTGACAGGTTAATACAACAATATGCCTTCAACCAGATTCATACAATTGCATACAAATTAGTTCATAAGAAAATGCATAAGTTAAACAACAAACATTACTAAAGCAACCAAAATAGTCCAACTATAATACCAATATATGCATGAAAATGTGTTGGCTCAGTTATTATAATTATAAGTGAAAGATCCATCCATACATACACCATTGAAAATCACTAGGCCCAATAGTGGAACATTACAATCAAGAAAGCCTCCTCCTCCAAAGAAGTATACTTTATCTATGATGTGGAGAAGCCAAGGCTCGTCACAATACTCCCAAGCCTTCTCTAAGCCTAAGCCTAGCAAAAATCTTGGCTCCCAAAAGCATGTTCTATGAGTTACAGGGTTTTATTTATAACAAAGGGTGGGGAAACCCTTGCCATTCCCCTTTGTGACTCTTTGACTACCCTCATGGCTCTTCAACTTCCTTTACAAATAATTCATTACAATACATAGTGACTATTCACATCCCACTAATGTCACTTGGAATTTCACTTACAAAATATTTACAAATAATATACATTTTCCACATGTACCCATGTGAGACAAAATAGGCTAGAGAAAACCTAAGAAGACAAAACACTATGACTCAGAACTTTGGGAAAGACTAGCTCACCAACCTCCACTTGATGCCTCTAAGTGATGTACTAATACCATGATTGGTATTATGCTATGGTGTCCCCAAACTACTTGACGGTGTCTTTATGATAGTGGACTCTTGCCTCCATAGCTTCTAGGTATATGATCTTGGAACCTTCGTCCAACTCATCCTGAAGCATGTGCATCATGGTCTTGACCATGACAAGACCACCAATCTACTCTGCATGTTTTCTGCGCTCAGATCCAAGTCATCACTAGTGGCCTCTCGCCTTAGCTGATCCATGTACCTGTTGAACTCTAGCCAAACTTGGTTCTTATGCTTACTTTCGGTGATGGAACTGATTGACAAGATCATGTGCATTCTAACCATGACTTCCAATCTCTTATACAACCGTGCATATGAAGGTTGTATGTTGCTGACAAACGGGGTGAGTTGCTCATAGTTCTGAATCGACATCAGGATCCTTTCTTTTTCTAGCTCTGCCTATGGCTTCAATGTCTTATGCAAGTGAAGAGGTGCTCCCTTGTACCTCATTGTCCATTCTTTCACATGGGCAATAGAAACATGGATGTTTTGGAGAGTTTGAACAACCTTTCTTCTTTGCCGCTGAAAAATGTATAGATGTAAAACCGCCTTATGCACGGTGACAAATCATTCATAAAGTTTCTACATGGTGGCATCAAGAGTTGATACTTCAACAAGTATTTATTTCATCATCTCTGCCAGTGTGGAACCTGCGGATTTTTATGCCTTCTCCCTAGCTGCTTGCAAGTTATTTGCCATCTATCATTCTCTACTAACAAGAACATTACATGTGAGCTTGTGGCTCCTGCATAAACCATTGTGGCATCGACCATTGAAACTCGATTCTTTCTGACATCCGAAACTATCACCCTTTCCTTCATAAATGCAGGTGACACATGATCATCTGGGAAATGATTTCTCCATGTCTCTAAAATCTTCTACTGCAATTCATTAAATGATATATTGTACACATCCATCACCAAATCATCATTAAGGAGAACAACCTCTTCTTCCTTGCTTGGGATCAATTATGATACTGGAGGTGGTAGATACTGAGGGGTGACCTCAGGTGCTCTCAGAATGAGGTCAGTACCTTGGTCTTATGGCTCTTGTCCTAACTCCATGTTTGTTACTTCAATCATTTTCTCAATTTGCTGAGAAAATTCTCGATCCTAAATCTTCTCACCCTCTTCTTCAATTGTTAGTTGTTCTGACTCCTCAACCTGTATGGGTGCAGTTTTCTTATCATCGTGCCTTGCCCCTCTTCTTCCTATTTCTTCTTATCTTCTCTCTCTCCTTCTTATCTCCTATTCTTCCTTCAACTTCTTCTTTGTTTCCTACAACTTCCTTTCTACCTCCTCCAACCTTTGTTTTTCTCTCTTCCTTCGATTTTCCCTATTTAGCCACTGCTGCCTCTTTGCCTCCACTGCCAAAGCTTCTTTCTTAATGAGAGGATCTTCTTTGAACTTGTAGCTTTCCTCAACCTCTGGGTTCTCAGAAATATTCCTCTTACCCTTTTCCTGCACTAGTTTGCTGCTTATTATAGCTATTGTTTTTGCTTTCTAGAGTGTTGCTTCCTGTAGAGAAGCTTTCCATGTTGTAGCTATACTAACCGGTTCATTGAGCTTGGATTAGTTGTAACAATACCTCCAAGGGTCCTCCTTTGCCCATTGACATGTCGCGTGGATCCATGGATAATACACCTTCAGACAATGGTTCTTGAAAATACCATGGGGATCATACATATTGAAGTCTTTGGTGTCAAAATCGAACTTCGGTATCTCCTTAGCTTCAACATCCACATATTTCAAGCTCTTAATCTCTTACAATATGAATCATAAAGGAAGGGAGGGCCATGCTACCTTCTTCTTCCTATGTAGCCCTATTGATAACCCTATGGAAAGGTGATAAGCGACCTCTTTCATGACCAACTTGTCTGTGGCATACCTTGGTAGAACATGTGGAGGCTCTTCTCTACCAAACATCTTAATGAAGGTGCCACTGGGTGAGGCATACCAATATGCAATGTTAATTATTTCCTCCAATGGTTCTTCGGACATGCAATGTGGATCTTGTTCAAAGATCAACTTGTAGACTAGGATGATGAAATTATCATCTAGCCTCGTCATAACTCCTTGGTAGTTGCATTCAGAAATCAACCCGCAATAAATATTGATGGAATTCTCTTTTGGTATCCATGTCCAAACCATGCTAGGAAACTGATGTAATTGCATCAAGTAAATATGAGGACATGTAGAAACTTGCTTGCTCATCCTTGGGAAAATTTTGTTTGTTAGTCACATGGATTTTCAAATGAAGAGCCAACATATCCAACCAATTGGATGGACTTCCATCATTTACCATTTGGTCCAACACATCCACCCAATTTCCTAGAAAGGTCTCCTGCTCTCTTGACGGTATAATATGCATGAAAATATGATAAAGAACTGGTAGGCCTTCCTGAGTGACTTTGTCTTGTAAACATGAGTGGGTGTCACTGTGAATTTTGATGGCTCTTTCACCCAGTGATTTATAATATCTTTGGTGTTCACAAAGTTGTGGGTAGCATAGAAAAGTGAATCCATGAGGTTCACCAGCTAAGGTAAATGATACATCTACTGATAGTTATCTGCCCTGAAGTTGGCAAGTTGTATCCCACTAGCACTACCCAATGTCATAGTTTTGGGATCTATGTGTGAGACAATCTAGTGGATGATGCCCGCACATTGGAAGGTAGGTGCCTACATGAAACCTTATGTAAGCATGACCAGTGGACACTGATATAAACATGTCGATCCTCTACATCTTCCTTGAATTCCCCTACAAATATATCCTTGATTTCCTTCCATGTTAACTTCATGACCTTCTCAATGAACAACTGATTTTCTACATAAACTAGAAAATTCACTGACACGTGCTCAACTACTTCTCTATTGCTAATCTTGTTAGTATCCTTTCATGCATCTCTCTTGGAAGCCATGTTACCTGTAACTACTGAAGAGTTTCTCAAAAACTTCCATACCTAGAGACAGAGAGGACACTCATGGCATGCAAATGTTAGGCTGAAACCAAAACCACTTCAATAACAAACCAAACAACAAACTAGGAAACTGTTGGGAATGATTGTGCAATCCTAGCTCTCAAAGGTGATTGACTGTCAGCTAGAACTTCACATTGAACAGTCCCAACTGCCAGTGGGAGGGATTTATTATTGGAACTGCGCAATGTGCAGTTCAGTTAGGGTTATCCCAGATGAGACTATGCATTGCAAAATCCCAGTGGCTAAGCCTTAGGAATAGCTCCTAGAGTTGCACAATGCATAGTTGGAGCCATGCCTTGGTAGCCTCTGTGCAATTTATAGAGCCAAGGAAGAGCCTTGAGGTCAAGAAACACACAATGCATGCCGAGGAGGAGTAAGATCCAGGCCAAGGAAATCCAGATTTGCCTAATGGGAGCATGAAAATGAGAAGTTTTGAAGGAGGATATGATGGTGGGTGTAGATCTAAGTGAGCGATGGTGCATGCAAATAAAACGAGTGCAAGAATCAATCAAATGGAAGAACAATGAAGCATGTGGAGAGAGTTTTTGCAACAATGATTGCTAGTGCAAAAACTGGGCAGTGCATGCGACACTGGTGAAAGGTAATGAAAAATTAAAAAAAACACTTCTACAAGCTAAAAATATCAAAAATCCAGCATTCATTTAATAAAATGGGTAAAATAGCACTCTCACGAGCCAAACAAACAATAGCGACAAAAAAACGGCAAAAAACTAGAAAATCAAGACTCAACCAGAAAAGTTGCAAAGATGGTGCCGAAGGTTCCTTGGCCTCCTTGGGAATCCTAATGCCCCAAGATCGAATGTAAAAATTAACTCTGGCAACGTCCATTAAATACATTTGGCCGATTTGGGATTTATGACACAAAGGCCAAAAATCTAGGAAAAAACGACACTTGGCGGAAATTTCCAAAATAACTCTAGTGCAACCTCTGGACTGCTAAAAATATATCCCTATTTTCTAGGGATGATTTTTCACTTTTTTTCTTTTTTGGGAAAGAGTTTCCATGCATTTCCCAGAGAGATTGCGTAGTTCCAAGGAGAACTTGGAAATTCATTGGCTCATGCATCAAGAAGCAGCCGAGGGAAAAGATTTTGTGCAATTTATGGGTTGAGTGACCCTAGCTACCTCTCATGCTCTACATAGTTTCCCAGCTAAAGGTTGTGTTTCAGCTAGTTATATGCAATCATAGAGTTGAAGGCTCACTACAGGCTTGGACTACGGAATTCCCGAGAGCAAGGTTGCTTGTCCTCAAGGATTGTGCAATTCACTAAGGTAAGCATGGAACGGGTTGAAACCAAGTGAAGAGATCAACATGCGGGTTAGCCAGTAATTCAAGTGAGAAACACAATCCATAATGAAAAAGGTAAAGCTTCATCAAAGCACATGTACCTGGGTTGGTGTGAGATGAGTTGATGTGGTTTAGGAGCGAGGCTCCAAAATGAAGCATACGCAAAATTTTGGAGGGTGGTTGTAGCTGCTACAACAAAAGGCCAATTACTGTTATGATTAGTCCAAGCATAAAGTTGAATTCTGAGCAAATTGGAAGAAGAAATACAAATCTAGATTCAACGGGAAAGGACCAAAATCCTCTTGATACAAGAAACTAGGGAAAAATTTCAAGCTTAAAAAACCTACTAAAGGTGAGTTCCAGAATAATTTAATTATTGAAAGTAGAGATTGACCTATCAAATTAGCAATAGAGGAGACAAAGGAACCCGATTTCCCTCGCAAACAACAAAAAATTAAGTAGTTGTACAATTTCCAAGAGGAAACACCAGTGAATGATGTGGCTAAGAGTGTAACTCAGATTTACACAACATTGGACAATAGACAAGTATATCACCAAACCTCAAAGGTTGAAATGGAAGGTAATTCTTTCAACCATCATGTTTGAATTTTAATAGATCTGGGTTTCAATTTTAGTTTTTTCAACCCCAAAAATGTAGAGGCATGTGCCTTGTAAAGAAAAATGCATGCAAAATTTTGGTTAGTCAAACTAGTTATGAGAATAAAGAGGAGGGTCATGGATTTATTGGAGTCATGCCATTTGGAACTAGGTGACATGCCTACAACAAATGTGCTCAATATACTTTTTTTTGGATTGTATGTCATTTTAATTGGTATAGATTGTATAGAAGCCCAAAAACCCAAAGTTGAAATCAATAATAAGTCATTGGAGTGCCTCAACAATGAAGGAAAGGAAAGGATACAACAAGGGATGAGGAAGCTTGTCTCATTCAAGTAGATATGAGTGTTGCAAGTAAAGACATATAATAGGAAGGAGTGTGCCCTATATATGATCCAAGTAACCAGTGTGATGGAGAACGACAAGCTCATAATAGAAGACCAACCCATTGTATAGAAGTGCATTGAAGTATTTATAGAAGAAGTGTTGGGATTTCCACCCAAGAGGTAAATTGACTTCTCCATTGAGCTGATTACTAATTCAATGCTCATTTATAAGGCCCCATATCACATGAGCATGCCTTAGATGGTAGAATTAAATCTACAGCTGAAAGAGATGCTAGATACGAGGTATATCAGACCTAATGTGCACCCTAAGGATCCCTAGAACTTTCTCTAAAGAAAATGGATGTCACGTTATAGATATGCATTTACTACCAACAACTAAATAAAGATATGGTGAAAAATAAATAATCATAACCTAGAATTGATGATCTATTTGACTAGATGAGAGGGGCTGCAATATTTTTGAAACAGATTTAATATATTTCTATCATCAAGTCAGAATTAAATATGAATACATTCATGAGCTAGCATTCAAGATGAGATACAAGCACTATGATTCCATTGTGGTACCATTTGAGCTCATAAATTCCCTAGCCACATTTATGTGTCTAATGAGAAATGTCCTCAACTAGTATTTGGACAAGTTTGTGCTGGTTCTTGTGGATGATATCTTGGTTTACTAAAAAACTAGAGACAAACATGAAGATGTCATTGATGGAAAAGGTGATAAGAATGAAGGCAAAAGTAGTGATAGTTGCAAGAAGTATGGAGATCAACTCAAGGTTTATAAAAGGAAAAGATGAATAAGGTGTTGTGACTTTGAAGCCATTTCTAGTATTTTAGATCACTTAAAATACATTTGGCCCCACTCAGATGGATTAATACTTGAAAGAGATTTCCAATGGTATATGGAAGTTCCAAAATGGCTTCCTAGATCATAAGTTATTGTCAATCAAAGTCTACAATCCCTAGAAGTCAAAATTACAAAGCTAAAGTGTTAGAGGACACATTAGAGCAAGCTATGATTGGTGGAGAGGCTGTCCAAATGACCAAGCAAATGTGGTAGAAAAAAGAAAGAAAGAATGGAAAGTGTTTTTATTAGCCGATGGTGGATCCCCTTATAATAGCTAAGCGTAGGAGTTATTCCTTGACAGAAACAAGGTTTGTACAAAAGTAATGTCTTGAGATGATGTATCTCTGGGCAAAGTCAGCGACAAGTGTTTTGATTGGCATAATTTCAAGGTTGAGGCCTGCATGGAATAACCCAACCTGGGAAGCCTTTTTTGGAAAAACTTAAAGCAACGCACAAAGAGAAGCCTAGGATGACTAAGTGTCAGGCTAACATGGTGAAGAGAAGCACCAACAGGCACAATAGAAAATAAAACGTGCAACCATGGCAATCACAACATTGAATGAAATTCTTGAATCTAATGGTTTTTGTTTCCAAATGTAACAAAGGAAATGGTTGTAAAACACAAAATCCCAGACCCCTTTCTCTCTCCTAAAAAAAAGACAAATGGTGTAATATGATAGGCCTAAACAGACAAATTAACATGCATAGGTGGATGATGATGTCAACATGACGTTTGTATATGGGACATGTGGCAGGAAGATTCGGTGTTTTTGAGTGGTTGAGTGGGCCAAATATAAGTGACATGTGTCAAAACTCAGATGACACGATGTGGCATTGGTGATTTCAGCATGACGACAACCTGAAAGGCTTTACCCGAAGGTTTGAAGTTAGCAAACTATATTTCTCCTAGCTGACTAAGCATCGAGATGATGTGGTATCTTTCGGAGACAGATCAACCCAGATTGCATTTAATTGGTTCATAAGAGTGGCAGGTGTCCCACTAGGACAAGTCATCCCAGAGGAATTTCCCCAAAAGGAAATATAAAGCACAGAAGAGGGAGCTTCGGGCTAATAGAGCATTGAAAAATGGTGGCAGCTAACGATAGAGTCAGGGACCAATGAAAAGGGTCAGGGTGGACCCACATTGACAAGTTATCCTAGAGGGAAGGCTGAGGGCTAAAATTTAAGCGTTGAACGAGTTTGAAGCTAATAAGATGGAATAGACAGTTAAGAGGCATATTTGGAAGTTTGGATAAATTTGGTGTTGCGCCCGATTTAGAAGCTCCAAGCTAAATCCTAATAAATTCCATAATTGCAAAATTGACAACTAGGCTCAATTTTTCAAGCAAAAATAGGTAAGGAAAGTTTGAATACTTGAAGAGCAAGTTCAAAGACATATTTTGAGCAAGACAAAGGAAAAAATAAATATCTATGCATGATGAAGAGTTAAGGATAACTAAAGTCTTATTATTAGTTCATAATTATTTATAAGTAGAATTTGAGCAACCAAGGTAGAGGGATGTGTGAGAGGTTTTGTGTGCAATAGTGAAATTGTGTTGGTTGTTAGTGTGTGATGGATTGTTGATGGTGTGTATGGTAAATTTATGAGTGATAATATGTTGTTGAAGGTACTTGTAATGGCGGTTTTGGTGAGTGTTTGAAGTGAAAAAATGTTTTGTTTTGTAAAAGGGAATGGCTTCATGATTTTAGTATGAAAATTTTAGGAAGGATGAATTAATGAGGTCATGCAAGTAGTAGCTTTCAAATCAGGGGTTGTATCTCATTCCAGTAGGTGTTGGTAGATTCTTAGGGGTTGAAGCTCCTTTCGGTGGTAGTTGATAATCTTAGGGGTTTTATCTCCTTTCAGTTGTAGCTGATAAATTAGGGAGTGGTTGCTTCCTTCTAGTTGTAGCCAAAGAAATTTGTAATAGAAATTTGAAGCTTACCCTTGTGAAGATATTAAAGAAAAGTTTCAAGAATCTATGTGTACTATTTGTGCTAGTTATGTTGATGTTTTCCATTCTCATATAAATTAATTTTTGGAAAGTTTATTGGTGTCCCAGTGTCATTGTATGTGAAAGAAAGTTTTAAAATTTTTACAATATTGATTCACCCTCTTCTCAGTATTGTACTGGTTTCTAACAATTGGCATGAGAGAAAACCAGGTTACTTCAGATTAGTTTAATAGTTGGAAGAAAGATCAAGGACCATGGCAAACCAAGGAGGATTTACCAATAGGGCACCTATGTTCAATGGAACAAATTATGTGTTTTGGAAAGTAAGAATGAAGCCTACATTCAGTCACTTGGAGTTGATGTATGGGATGTTGTGGAAGAAGAATATCAAGAGCCTATAGCAGTGATTACTAAATATCAAAATATGGAGTTCACGTGCAATGTTAAAGCTATGGATGCCTTTTTTGTTGGCCTACCTGAATCAAAACTAGTCAAAGTTATGGACTACACTACTACAAAATATATTTTTTACAAGATGAGTAGCTTCTATGAAGGTGACAAAAATGTAAAGAAAGCTAAACTTCAAGGTTTTAGAATGAAATTTGAGTATTTAGGGATGCATGATGATGAATATATCGCAAACTAATTCTTAAGGGTTGAAGAAATTGTGAACACTATAAGAGGTCTTGATGTGAAATTAGAAGAACCTATAGTACTTCAAAAGGTGCTAAGATCTCTCCCTGAGATATTTAATCCAAAGGTGTCATCTATTGAAGAGATGACCAATCTGAACTCTCTCAGTTTAGATCAACTACTTGGAACACTCACTTCTTATGAGATGATAATTTTGAATGGAAAACCTACAATAAAGGAGTCAACCTTCAAAGCAAACAAGAACCCCAAGGAAGATAATGAGCTTTCATGTTGTGAATTGGATGAAGAGGAAGCCAAGTTCATGAGGAAGCTCAAGAGATGCTTAGGAAAGTATAAAGGTAAGCTACATTTTAAGTGTTTTTATTGTGGCAAAGTTGGACATTATGCTTCCAAGTGTCCTAAAAAGAAGAAGAAGAAATATGATCCTAAATAAAAATTCAGGAAAATTCAAAAGGAAAGAAATAATGCTAAGAAGAGAAGTATTTATACCCAAGAGACCAATTCCTCTGAAAGTGAAGGCATCCAATATTTTGATGAGGACACAGATGATGAAGGTCTAAAGAAATTTATGCTTATGGGTATAGACAATCTAGTAGTGGGAACTATCAATTCTAATGAAGAATAGGATGAAGTTGACTTAGAACGAGAGTTGGTTAGTGATATTGAGGAGATTCAAAGGCTAAGGAAGAAAAACAAAACCCAGAAAGAGTTGCTTATCAAGGAAAAAGTTGAATTTGTGGAACCTTTGCTCCTGTAATGAAGGGAGGAAGTTACAAGAGACTTTAAACCAACATATCAATGAGAATAATCGAGCATGTGAAAGGCTTGAAAGAGAAGTTGTTTTGTTGAGAAAATAGTTGGAAAAGGAAAAGACTCAGTTGAATTTCAATCAGAAGTTTGGAAAGGGGACTAATAATTTAAATGAGCTTCTAGAAGTGTAGAGAGTGTCCATTGATTGAACTAGTCTTGGATGCAAGGTCGAGTCTAGCTCAGTAGCAAAGAAAAAGTGAAAGACATTGATTAAATTTATATAAGTAACCAGAAATGTTGATAGAACAACAAGAAACTAATGCTCAATGCAACCGTAAGGAGAAAAAGGTAGCATGAATCCCAATAATAAGTCAAGGATAAATCAGCAATAGCGCAATAGAAGGAGGAATTTTACTCAGCAAAATACAAACAGTGATGAAGGAGAAAATAGAAATGGAAAGAAAGCAGCCCAACCAATGTTCAGAAATCAATTTTCTCTTAGGAATGATGGAATATTTCCAAGCTATTGCTTTGCATGCACCATTTATAGGTACAAGGCAGCAGATTGAGAATCAATTTATCTTATAGGCATCTCAGACCAGGAAGTATAAATTATCAACCAAATAGACAGAGGATGAGCAGACCAAGGGACAAAAATTCATTTAATCCTTTGAATAATTTGATTTAATGCTTTAATTCTCAAAATTTTGGGCATATTGTAGTAAATTGCAGACTTAAGAATAAGAAGTCTAAACCAGTTATTGAGCATACTGGCCAAGAGTCTAAAGCTTGGAAAGAAAAGGAAAGCACACAGAAATGTAACATTGTTTTGTATGCTCAAAATGAAGACAGTAATTGGTATGCAAATAGTTTTTGTTCCAGGCACATGTCTAGAGATAGAAGTAGTTTCTTGACATAGAAACCAGTAGAAAAATGTAATGTGACTTCCGGAAATAATGCACCTAGAAAGGTTGTTGGTAAAGGAATTGTTATTCTAGCCAATGGAAGAGGTAAAGAAAATATATTTTTATTTGTTGATGGGTTGAAGCATAATATAATCAATGTGTCTCAGATATGTGACCAAGGTTATGATGTGATTTTTAAGGCTAAAAATTGTCAAATCAAATCAACAAGAACTGATGAAGTTATAGCTAAACCTATGAGAATAGATAGCAATGTCTATGTCCAAAAACAGAAGACAGAGAGATGTTTCTTATTGAATATTGATGAGAGTTGGTTGTGGCATAGGAGACTTGGACATTTGAATTTTGATCAGATAGTCAGATTGAGCAAGAAGAATGTTTTGAAAGATTTTCCAAAATTATGAAAGCCCGAGAATACTATTTACAAGTCTTGTCAATTGGGTAAGCAAGCTAGAGGTCCGTTCAAGTCAAAAGAGAGCCCATCAACCAAGACATAGCAGCGAGTACACATGGACTTGTGTGTACCATCAAAAAATAAATCATCCTCAAGTAAACTATATTTCATGCTTATTGTGGATGGCTATAACAACATGATTTAAGTTGCATTTCTTAGAGAAAAGTCAGAAGTTTTTGAGAAGTTCAAGGATTTTAAATCCATGGTTGAGAATGAGATATATTGTAATATTAAGAGCATAAGGTCTGATAATGGAGGTGATTTTACTTCAAAAGAGTTTTATTATTTTTGCAAGAAACATGGCATCGAAAGGAAGTTCACAATAGCAAAAACTCCACAGTAGAATCGTGTAGCAGAGAGAGCCAATAGATTAGTTCAACATTTAACTAGAGCCATTATGGGAGAAACCAATTTTCAACAAATATTTTTGGCTAAAGTTATTCACACAATAGTAGTGATTCTCAACAAATATCACTTTAGACAAAATAGTGATCAGACTCCCTATGAGCTTTGTTATGGCAAACCTACAACAATCAAGCATTTTAGAGCATTTGGAAGTATGTGTTACATCAAAAGGAATGATGACAAGCTTGGTAAGTTTTATGCAAGGGCTAATGAAGGTATTTTTCTTGGATATTCTCATAAAAACAAGAGTTGTAGATGTTATAACAAGAATACACAGAGGGATTTCAATTGTATTGATGTTAGAGTGGATGAATATGATGATGTTGAAGTTAATCAGACAGTAAATACTAGCTCCCCAAACCCAATAAATAATGATGATCAGGTTGAAGAGACACTTTTAGATGAATACAATGAAGAGACCCTAGTCCTCAAGCCAAAGATCCTTTAAGGTATGTGGAAAAACACCATGCAGTTAATCAAATTATTGGTGATTTAAACATGTGTACAAACAAGAAGGAAGCTACTAAATCTCCCTGATCAAGCGCATATAGATTTATTATCCATGGAGAAAACAAAGGATGTTGCATATGGGAATTAGGATGATAATTAGTTAAAATCTATGAATGAAGAGCTGGAACAAATTGAGAAAAGTCAGACATGGGAGCTTGTTCCTAGACTAGAAGAAAAATTATCATAGGCACAAAGTGGGTCTTCAGAAATAAGTTGAATGAGCATGGAGAAGTGGCTAGGAACAATGAAATATTGGTTTACAAGGGATATGCAGACATTGAAGGTCTATAATTTGATGAAACGTATGCTCATGTTACTTGATTAGAGCCAATTAGAATATTTTTGGCATATTTTCTTATTCCAAGAAATTTAAAATATATTAGATGGATGTCAAATCTACCTTTCTAAATAAAGAGTTATAGGAAGAATTTTAATTAGAGCATACAAATGGTTTTCAATTATCATATCAAACTTATTATGTTTTCAAATTAAAAAATCCATTGTATGGTCTCAAGTAAGCTCTGCATACCTGGTATTCCAAGTTGGACAATTATTTGCTCAAGTGTAGTTTCAAAAGAGGTGCAACTAATAGTAATATGTATGTTAAAGCTAATGATGGAAAATTAATAATGGTGTTTATCTATGTTGATGACATTCTATTTGATAGTGATTTAGATAAACTAACATCCTATTTTGCAGCCGATATGAAGGTTGAATTTGAGATGTCTATATGTGGGGAGATTTCTTATTTCCTTAATTTTCAGACTGCATAAACTCTCAAAGGAACTTTTATCTCGCAAAGCAAGTATCTTGAGGAATTATTGAATAATTTGGCAAGGAGGATTGTTCTTTCGTAAGCACACCAATGGTTATAGTTTGAAAACTTAGTATGATTGATGAATCACCAGAGGTGGATTAAATTGTCAAGTTGGAGTATGTATCTACAAAAATAAGGTAGTTGATATATTCACCAAAACTCTACCAAGATATCAATTTCAGTATTTAAGGTGGAGATTAGGAGTACTTCCTCTTGGCCCCCTCCACTATTTCTTCCTCCAGAGGAAGAAAGGTAGGCAAAAATATTCAACATATCAAGATACAATTATTAGGTCCATAGGATCAACACGAAAGGGGTAGATTGTTGACAGAGGGTGATTGTTTCTAGGAGGAGTATATTGGTATCTTTTCCATTGATGTCAAATGGGGAGAAAGTACTTCAAACCATAATAATAAAAGGAGGATAAGTATTGGTGATTAAAAAAAAGAAAGAAAAGAACCTCAAATCAGAAGTATATCAGAGCAACAACATCACATTGGGAGAAACATCCAAAGAAGGAGAAGATAAAGGAGAAGAAGCACACTTTATTTTTTTTGTTTATGGTGTTGATTTAATTTGGTTAAGGTGATTCCATCAATGCCAAAGGGGGAGAATGTTAGAAATGTGTTGTCATTGATGGAAAAGGTGATAAGGATGAAGGGAAAAGTAATGATAACTGCAAGAAGTATGGAGATTATCTCAAGGTCTATAAAAGGAAAATATGAAGAAGGTAGCGTGACTTTGGAGCCATTTATAGTATCAAATATAACTTCAAATGTAGTTGGGAACCGCTCAGATAGATAGAGATTTGAGAGATCCTTCGAGTGGTATATGGAAGTTCCAAGATGGGATCCTAGATCTGAACTTATTTCCAGTAAATGTCTGACATCCCTAAAGTAAAACTTATAGAGCTAAAGTGTTGGAGGACCCATTGGAGCAAGCGATGTTTGGTGGCATTGCCAAATGTGGTGCAGCAGCTATCCAAATGACTAAAAAGATGTGGTAGACAACAAAGCAAACAAAAGTTCTTTTATTAGCTGACGGTGGAGCCCCTTGGGCCTTATAACAACTCGGTCATGGATTTCTTCCCTAGAAGAAACAAGGTGTGTATAAAAGTGATGTCTTGGGATGACATATCTCCGTGTAGAGTCAACAACAGTGCTAGGCACATTCATTGGTGGAAGTTCAAAGCTGAGGTTGCCATGGGATAGCTCAGCCTATGAACCCTTACTCGGTAGAGCTTAAAGCAACACATAGATGGAAACCCGAGATGATTAAGTGTTGGTCTAGCACGGTGAAGTGAAAAAGGAGCAGGACCAATAGAATGACAGTTGGGAAAATGTAGTAGTCATGGTAGTGAATGAAATGCTTGAATCCAATGTTTTTTGTTTAAAATTGTAACAAAGGAAATGCTCACAAAAGACAAATTCCCAAAACCCTTTCTCTCTCCTCACCAAAAGACTGATGGAGCAATATAATTTTCCCATACAAATAGCTTGACATGCATAGGTGGATGATGATGTTAACATGACGTTGGTACATGGACACATGGAATGTAGATTCGGTGTTTTTGGGTTGCCTAGTGGGCCAAATCTAAGTGACACGTGTCACCACATGGCATTAGTGACATCATCATGTGCTCCAAGATGACATGCCAATTGTTAGAGATAAATCAGCCTACCTTGCATTTAATTAGTGCATAAGAGTGGTAGGTATCCCACTAGGACACATCATCTTGGAGGCATTGGCTCGAAGGGAAATAGAAGGTGTAAAAGAGGGAAATTCAGTTTGACAAAGCATTGGGCAATCATGGTAGCTAATGGAAGAGTTAAGGGGCAATGAACCAGTGCAGGGTGGACCCACATTGAAATTTGATCCCAAAGGGAAGGATAAGGGCTAAAAATTAAGTGCCAAATTGTCGTTTTGTAAGGAGGCCAAAACTGAGGGCATGGAGGTGTTTTGCATTGTTATATTATCCCTCGAGGATATAGTAAAAACGAGCTTGTGAAAGGTGATATGCATGGTTTTTATGAAGAAAGTGCTCGGGCCAAGAATGTTTGGTTTTATATTAAAAGGCTTTAGACCTATTTAAAAGAACTTTGGGATTATAATAGAGGCTTAGAGCCCAATGCATAAACTGGTCAAAAACTTTGGTGTTATACGCGATATTTTAATGAACAAATCAAAAACTTTGGAATTTGGTGTTTATTCCAAATACAAAAAGACAACACTAAATCTTAATAATGTAGGCATGGACGAGTTGCTATCTAAGAAGGTGGAACAAAGAGTTAAGAGGTTGATTAGGCAGTTTCGCTAAATTTGGTGATGCACCAGATTTAGAAAGTCCTAGCTAAATCCTGATAAATTCTAGAATTTCAAAAGTGATTGTTAAGCTCACTTTTTCTAGTAGAAACAGGTAAGGAAAGTTTGAATACTTGAAGAGAAAGTTTAAAATACATATTTTGAGCCAGAAAAAGGAAAAAATAAATATTTATGCTTGAGGAAGAGCTAAATATAACTAAATATTAGTTCAAAATTATTTATAAGAAAATTTTGAGCAACCAAGGCAAAGGGATGTGTGAGAGGTTGTGTGGGCAGAAATGCAATTATTTTGGTTGTTAGTGTGTGATGGATTGTTGTTGGTGTATATGGTGAATTCCTTAGTGATAAGAGATTGTTGAAGGTGTTTGTAATGGTGGTTTTGGTTAGTGTTGGAAGTGACAAATTGATTTTTTTTTGTAAAAGGGAATGGATTCATGATTTGAGTATGAAAAATGTATGAAAGATCAATCATTGAGGTCATGCAAATAGTAGCTTGCAAATCAAGGGTTGTAGCTCCTTCTAATAGTTGTTGGTAAATTCTTATAGGTTGAAGCTCCTTTCTTTGGTAGTTGATAAACTTAGGGGTAATAGATCCTTTCATTTGTAACTGATAATTCGAGTGGTTCCTTCCTTTTGGTTGTAGCTAGAGAAATTTCTAATAGCAAGCTGAAGTTTTCCCTCGTGAATATATTGAAGAAAAGTTTGAAGAATCTATGTCTATTATTTGTGCTATTTATGTTGATTCTTTCCATTCTCATACAAGTCGGTTGCTGGAAATTTTATTGGTGTCCCAGTGTCATTTTATGTGAAAGAAAGTTTTAAAATTCCTATAATATTGATTCACCCCCCTCTCAGTATTGTCTTCGTTTCTAACAAAATCTAGTGTTATAGTTCTGTTGGAACACAAATTGTATGACAAACTCAACAAATGTGATTTATCCCAATCAAAAATACAATATTTGGAACATGTGATCTCAAAGGAAGGAGTAGTTTTAGATAATAAAAAAATATCAAGGCCATAATGGAGTGGACTACTTCTCAAAATGTCATGGGCGTAGAATCTTTGTGTCATGGGTCGGACATTAATGATTATTCATCTAATATTTTTCAAATATTGGGAATATAGTCATAAATTTACAAAATAAAGGAGTCAAATTTTAGTGGACATAAAATTACATAGCTACTTTAGATAAATCAAGAAATTGCTCACACATGCACCTATTCTGAGAATATTACACCTAGAGAAGGATTTCCTAGTTTTCGTAGATGCCTACAAGGAAGGAATAGGTGGATTTTTTATGCAATGACAACATGTAATTTTTAATGAATCGATAAAATTGAATGAGTATGTGATGTAGGAGAATTTCACTTCCAAGTCAAAATATTTTTTGAATAGACCTAGGGGTTTCATTTACCAAGGGAGTTGGTTCCCTAAGTGAGTGCTTTTGCCTAGATTATTTGTATATCCAATGTATTTAAATATTTCTAGAAAATATGTAATTAAATAAAATAATTGTAATTAGATCTATTGTTTAAGATAGATCTCGAGAATATTTGAGTGAGTTGGAGATATTTGAGGGTAGTTATATTCCATGAAATATTTGTGGATCTAGAAAGTTCTAGATTAGAGATTTGGGTGAGGACTCTTTGGATCTGAACCTGAATTGGTCTTAGTAGCCTATTTTGTATAAATTATGTAATTATAGAATGAAAAAAAGGTGAGAAGATGAGATTAGAGTGGATAGCGAGGCCCGTGAGGAGTGAGGTTCGAGTAAGGCCACAAGGCCAAAAAGAGATCCATTGTAATAATCAGGTTAGGGAGGGCCTTTTGTAAATAGAAGGAGGAAGCACTATATTCAATTGTTCTGAGTGGATTCATCTGCATTTCTTATTGTTGAGGAGAGGATCTACGTTAATTGGTTGTTTTTTATCAGTGACCATAGTCCTGTTAAAAAACAAAATCAGGAGGGATACACACTTTACTACACATAATATAATTGTTGCAGGATTCGAAGCACAAGACCTAGGGGATCATGTCAAGAAGAGCTAGATGCAAGTGTATTTCAGATAGATTCAAGGCATAGAGGAATCATAGGGCTAGAGAAATAAGAATTGAACAAGAGGTTTTGCAGGAGTGATGAAAGATCATTGAATGATAATTGAAGATGAGGTATAGAAATAAAGTCGAACCAGAGTTGAAGCAAACAGAGGTGAATATAGCTTTTCTATTAAAACCGACAGACTGCATCAATAAAATATGTCGAGATCACTCAACAGATGGAGCTGGGAGACAAAGTTTTAAAGAACAACACCAGAGAACAAAGAGTTGAGACAGAAGATATTTTAAATGAATGTCAGAGAATTCCAACATATGACGAAACAATAAGTGATAGAATCCAATTTTGTTACCTAGATTCATCAACCCGGAGGATCCACCCAAGAAGAACAATGTAAGGTGGCAAGGAAAAGAAGAAAGCTTATGTGGCTTTATGGACTCCACCTAGAGGAATTTACCCAGAGGCTTTGATAGACTATTGTATCATCGATTCAGGAGTCATTAAGTAGGTTGACATGGAAAGGAGACAAGCAGATTTTATTTAAAAGTGAGAAGTGGCATATGGGTCCCAGCTGGAGTGTTTACCTCAATAGAATTTTAAACCCTTTGAACCATTGCATTGGGCCATTAGGCCAATAGAGGTTAAATAAAGAATTTATTGTATGGAGAGTGGTGTTTAAAGAATGAGAAAGTGAAGTACACAACAAAGAAAGGTGGAAAGCGAAAAGTCAATGTAGAGGGAAGGAGAGTATGGAGGAAGAGTTGTGGGCCATACTAGGGAGGTCGCAAGCCCAGAAGTGTTGAAGAATTACACTCAAAGGGAGTTACATTCTCAAATCCTTTGTGCTCCAGTTGTTTGGAGTACTGATATATATTACAATGATTTGCCTATATAATTGGTCATGACCATTATATATGTGTGTGTGTGTGTGTAATCCATACTTCCATAGAGTTGGATTTCCCTATCAACTCCTCCCACTTGGGTTCTTGAAACATCCTTCCCTCTCCTCCAATATTTGAATAAATTATCCCACCGTGATATTTTTTATAAAGGGATTTTATCTCCCTAAAGGGGTTTGAAGGAGGCAACTCTTTACACCAAGGCTAGGAACTATGGGGAAATTTAGCAAGCTAAAAGTTGGGTTTGCATCATGTGGTATCAGAGCAGAAATTCTTTGTAAAGTTCAAAATAGAGAAGTTATAAAGGAGTACCAAAAGAGATCAAGGATATAATCTAAAGGAGAAGTTCCATGAGATATATTGCTCTTATTTTGAATTTTATATAAAAATTAAGGATTGATGATCACAGGCTAGTGTTTGTAAAAATTACTAGAAGGTCAAGGAGCTGAAGGAAAACTAGAGCATAAAAATAATGAGGACAAAGAAATTAAATCAGAGCTGCAGGCTCTGGAGGAAGGATAGAGATAATAACGATACAGGATGGAGGATTTTCTAGGTAATCATTTTATTTTGTGATAATTTGAACGATAGAAGTTGCAGAGCAATGGATGTGAGGAATTAGAAGGAAGATAATTTTCTTTTGATGTAGAATAGAGATTTGATTGTGTTTGAGAGAAAGAACATTGATGTTATTTTGAGGATGTAGGATACGGATTTTGGATTTATAATCTACTCTTAAGGCTGAAAAGTGTGAATAGGTGTGCTATTGGAGATGTTTTGAAGAATGATTTGGTTCTGTTGAAATTCAACTCACAACTAAGGGAGGGTGAATCAGTAATGTGAGGGTTTATTGACTTTTTTAATATACTTATATAAAACTACTAAGAATTAGTAACCCATCATATAACATAAGAAATTAGCATAAAATCATCATATGAAAGCACCATGAACAATATAAATCATGCATAGAAGAGAACAGAAAAATTTTTTTGGTGGAAAACCCTCTCCAGGTACAAAAACCACTTTTCGTTGTTGTTGCTCAAATCTTCTATTATGCTGATTTTATTTTTTACGTAGAGAAGATACCACCCAGTCGCTGGAAGACTCGACTACTAAGAAATTATGCTAGCAACATCAGTTGGAAAGACTCTTCTCTCACGACTCTATGAATAACCATTCATTGGAAGCCACCACAACCAATGAGATCGCTCAACAATACTGGAATCTGGAAAAATATTCTTCCTATACTGATATATTTGCTAGAGGGCCCCACCTTATCTACAAACTATCTATTATGAAGCTTCAATGCCTTCAACACCTCCATGTGAACCATGTTTCAAAATGTTTCAGACTGGGATCACAAACTTGCTCAACATGAGCAAGCCAACAACCACACTACTCTGAAAATAATATATGATCAAGAATAAAGCTTTGCATTGCTAAAGATATGCAATATGCTAGATATATCACTATAGAACATTCTCACTCTCCATCAATCCTCTCACATACTAAAACAAAATAGCTCAACACTCTCACAAAAGTATATGTCAAATTATTCTAAACAATTATACACACGAATACCATAGGAAAATGCCATGGTTATCCCAATACCATGGAAATTTGTTCCATGGTAATCTCCAAGTCAACACCATGGTTATGCCAATACCGGAGACACATGTACCATGGTAATCTCCAAGTCAATACCATATGTAAATACCATGGTCATGCTAATACCACAGACCCATGTGCCATGGTAATATATAAGCCAATGCCATAGGCAGATACCATGGTAATACCAATACCTATAATTCCAATACCAAGTGCTGACCTAGACCACACACACAACCTGTCTCACTGCAGACTTCTACCAACCTGCTCCGCAACTCTCCAACCACCTGTACAACTGTCATCAACTATATGTATAGACTCATCAACCATACATAACATCTGCATAAGCCAAGCCAACAACAACACAAACATATGAAAACACATGCTCGGGTTGACATCAATCCCAACCATAAAATGCTACAACACAACACCAGTGCATTGAAAATTGCATCATCAATGTCAACAATCTCCCCCTTTGGCATTGATGTAAACCCCATTTGAACCATCCAACTGGTAATGAAAAATTATCACTCTCTCCCCCTTTGACATCAATGGAAAATGGTAAAAATCATCAAAACACTCTACCGCAAACACACAATAACTTCCCCTTAAAACTAGTTGGATCTGGCCACAATACATCTCCAAGCAGCAAACACTCTCTCCTAAAACAACAATAGTGACATACCTTAAACATAGCGTGGGAAACAAAAAAAAATCCTCCTAAACAACAACATAATCATCCACAATAGCATATCATAAGCAGTAAAAAAAATAAGTAGCAATAGAAGCAACACTCAACTCAGTAGCCACGGACTTAACCAACTCCATCTCCATCAACATCACGATCAAGGGGACCCAAATAGAAGCAACATACTATGACTATCAACAACAACAATATAGAGTAGAGAACAATAGTAAACTCTTCATCAATATTACTCTCAAGTCAAAACCATAACTACACACATATTACCATCACAGAAATAGCAATAATCATATCCATGAGACATCTCCCCTCATGCAGCAACATAGTATCCATCTGATCAACAAGCACATGATAGACATGCTCCAACTAAGTATCATCATTATCAACCTATAAATAAGACTTTCATGGTTAAGTCTCTTCCTCATGGACCAAGAACCGACTCTTGACCAAAATTTACAGGATATTATAAGAATTTTGCATGGTTGTGACATCAATGACACTATGGACCTGAAATTTACATCATGACACTTTTTACCTCAACCAATGACATGACTAGAAAAAAATTGAACATTGATTACAAGGCCTCATAAACCATTATCTGACATCATGACAATGTAGATCTTACACCAAACTCTCCAAAAATTCCCATATATGAATCACACTCAACCGGTACACCTCAAACTCATAAAGGGTAGCTACAGTCATAAATACATGGCATCATAGATCCCTACCACAAGTGACTTACCCCTCAAAAACTAACTCATTACAGAGTAGCTTTTAACTCTCAAATTACTATCCCTTAACCATCAACTCTCACTCATAATACAATATAACAGACACACACAACAAATGATCATATAAAAAGACACTTGGCCATACACATCGATGTTGCAACAATATATCCTTGAAAGGAACCCATGCAAACACAAACATTGTCAATTATAAACAATGCATCCAATGGATTGTTTACTTAAGCTCAACTACAAGCTCTAATCCAAGGCTCCTTATCATTAATAATTCTCTGTATATTTCTCCTTCAATCCAATACTTAAGTCATTTCCACTCGATCCTTCTGCTATTGTTACACCAAGACATCAGATTTGTCACCATACATTTATGTTTTATGTGCACCCTTTCTGTATGACCTCTTGCTACAAATACATATATTAGTTCTTGTCAATGTGCACAAGCTTCTTATCTCCTGCAATTTCATTCCTTCTGCCAACCATCACTTGATCTATCTTATGCACAACGAACGCAACATAATTTTGTAGAAGAAATAGTTTAGCATGCAACAAACAAGGTAAATTTGGAGTCTCCGTAGACACGATAATTAACTAATTTCTACACCACAATCTCTACAACAACAAATTCATTGAAATTTGCTAGTAATGAGAATCACCAAAAAGATAAGCACAAATGGAATATTTTGATATTTTGTGAACCAAGACATATGGTAGATTTATATTAGGTTTTTATTTTTTGTTTAACATGGGCAAATCAACACATAGCTAATTATATACAACATTTATTCCATGCTCCATGCATACTTGATCCCACGTTATTTCATTCTCTTCACACATCGATTTACACCAAGAAATGCAGATTCACTTCATATTCTTCCTTGCATCTTTGTGGCATATATACAAATTCGAACCAATCTTCATGTAGAAAACCCGTTGCATCCCTTTGATCTCGGCTTATTTTAGCACTAGCCAATACCAATCACTAAGGCCCATGACCTTCTTGACCATGTCATGAAGCCCAACCAAAAATAATTTTTTTTTTATTATTTCTAATCACCATAATTTTCATATGCCTTGGAAACAAGGTGATATCTTTCTCCTTTCTCTCTTCACCATCCAATGTCTTTACCATATACCATCCATCCAAACAATTTGTAGTAATGACTTCTTCTTGGCAACAAAATTCTTTGGTGTGTCTTTATTTCCCTTAATAATAGGATCATTAACTAAGAAGGTGCCTAGACCTCCCAATTGATGGTATGCATCATCATCACTATCATCGGAGCAATTGAGTTTAGCCAATGATGCATTCATCCCAATTTTACACCCAACCAGATCACGTCAAACATGCTTCTCATGTGTAATATATCTGTAGTGAGTTGTGTGTGACAAAAATTCTTCTACTATAGCTCGCAGAGTATAATTAGGATTCAAAGATTCTGTAGGACCTATTATCACTCAAAAGTCTTCCTTAGAAGTTATTAAAAGAAGGAATAATCCGAGGTAACCACAAACTAATCTTTAGACTCAGGTTCTAGCCAACCTAAGTCTAGAGAGGGCTTTTTCTTTATAATTTAACTTTGTTTGGGTTGGATTTTAGGCTAGTTATTAATGCTCATAAGGTTTTGATTTTGGTTAGGTGGTCGAATTCTAGGAACAGATGGGTAGAGCTAGCTTCTTCAAGCCATTGGGCTATGGAGTCAATAAAAGGATAGCATAACTGGATCAGATAATTAAATGGAGTGTTTACAGGGTAGGCTAGCAAAGTAAAAGGCAAATCTTCAAGGGCTGATGGATGGAATGATTCTAACCAGGGTAAAAGGGCACTTAAGAATCCTTGGACCAGGATCAGAATGAGGAACAGAGGGTGATCATCAACAAAGGGAAATTAAGAATCCTTTGTTACATAGACCACAAGGAAAACCACGGAAGCTAAAAAGCAGCTAAGAATTCCCTAGCTAAGATAGTTTAGCAGAAAACATTAAGAATTTAAACAGTCAAGATAGAGTGCATTGAAGCAAATTCTAAGATATCATTCCTAGTTTAGAATTCAGATTCATAGTAACACATATAATTTTTAAGAAACATAAGTAAAAACAATAATACACAAAATCATGTTTCCAAACCCTTGAACCCTATCGATCCACGCATCCACCCTAATGTGGATTGTCTCCACCCTAGTGTAGGTCATGTCCACCCTAGCGTAGCTCATCACCACCCTGACAGATGACAATTTGATTTGGCTATAGATTTGTCCTCTGGAATTGCACAACCACAAGCCTGAGTCACTTCTTTTGGCTACCCATTGTCCCTCACACTTTTTCCAAGTGTCTCAACTCCAAATGATGTTGTTTTGTGGTGTTCGGTTGTGTCTCTTGTCAACAATGTGGTTCCTTACTTATATGGTTTTGCCCCAACCTTTGTGCAGTCTTCCCACTTCACACTTTGTTTATCTCACCCCTTGCATGGGTTGACTCACCCATATGTTGGGTGCCTTCGGTCAATCTGATTCATCGTTCTACTCAAACACCCTAAAATTTTCCTTGATGAACTTATTCCAAGTTGTTTCATCTCACTCAATCGACACAACTCTACTCTTCTTCTCTCATATTGTTTCACCCGTTAGTCGGATTTTTGTGCCACCAAGTCGACATGGCTTCAGTCAATTATATTTCTGATGATGGAAATGTCGCCTAAACAAAATTGTCTTGTCAAGTTTTTTATGGATGTTCTGTAGAATGTGGTTAGGACAATGGCATGCCTTGGTGCCATGGGGCTAAAATCCCCCACCACCCTAAGTTGTTTTCATCCTTAGTGACCCTAACGTTGACAACTGATGCTTCTTATTGTAAGATGTCAACTCCTTTTCCCTCTCCACAAGGACTCATGGGTCTCCCATCCATTCTCCTCCCGATCATCCTTCCATTTGACGAAGTACTTCGACTTCCTATTGTTGTCAATTCTTAAATTCTGATAGCTTGTGATCTCCTCAAGTTATAATTGTAGATGATAAACAATCAATGTAGGGCACATGGTGGCTTCACTCTTCTTAGATCCTCTATATCCACCTTTCACTTCTTCAACTAACTGATATGGAATTCAAGATGATGGGTTCACAAATGGAATGACAGTTCTAGCTTATAAGTGATGTCACCAATCCAGTCCAAAACCCAGAATGGCCCCTCGAATGTCATTACCAATGATATAGACATCTCGATGGGCTATGGGAACTACTCCTTGGTCATATTGATAAAGATGATACCACCCACACAAAACTTTTCATCTCTCCTTTTCCTATCTTCCCACTTCTTCATCCTCTCTCCTGCATATATCAGGTGCACTTGATAAATCTCCAACATCTCTTACCAAAGTTTCATGAACTTCAGAGCTAAAGGAATCCTCCCATAGTAGCCTTGCATTACCATATGTGGAGTAATGGGCATCTTCCCATTAACCAACTCGAATGGACTGTATCCAATAAAAGTACTCTTCTACATGTTGTAACTGACTAAGTTGCATCCAATAGACTTGGCCAATTCTCCTTATTAGCCCTCACATAATTCTTGGAATAATAATATAGTAGGGAGATGTTAAACTCCGTATATATATTTGTATATAGATGAAATATGGAGCTATGTAGCAACTCTATCCCCATAAGTTTGAATAGCGAGGTCCAAAACTTCCCTCTAAATCTCGTATCTCTATCCAACACAATACTCAATGGTAAACCAAAATATTTCACCACACTTTGGAAGAAATTTTTTTTTGTCTTATGTTCACTACATGGTACCTTCATAGGTATGAATATCAAATACTTATAGAATCAATCGACACTGACCAACACTTTGTTATACCCTTACAACACCAACAACTATGAGATGAAGTCCATCAAGACACTTCCCCATACTTTTCTAGAATTGGTACTAGAATTGGTAAAGGTTGCAACAACCTTACTTGTCCTCTGATGTTAGGTTTATCTTGTTGATATATGATGAAATTATGCACATACTCCTCGACATCATGCCTCATGCTTCCCCAAAAGTATCATCTCTCCAATAATTCCTCAAAAAAAATATTTTTTCTCATTAAAATTTAGATAACTTATAAGTTATATACCTTTAAAATCTTAATTTGGAGAATATCAGAATGATGAAATTTTTCTTAATATATCTCTAATATATGAGCCCTTCTAAATATGAAATTTTGATATGTAATACTCTAAAATGTCTTCTCTGCAATTCCATAGGTTTAACTATAAATTGATGTGTCTAGAGAATATTATGGTAACTTTCCCAAAAGTTGTTTTTTTTCCTCTTCCCACAAGAAAGCTTGTATTTCATGCCATGTGTCCAATTATTATAATATATTTATGAAATTTTTATATAAGGTACTTCTATATGTCTCCTAAGATCCATGAAGATTTCACATTATAAAAAGTCACAAAAAATAAGTTATAGAAAAATTACCAAGCTGACCGAATTGAAAATGATTACAAGATATTTCACAAACCCTAACTTCCATAGAGTATATATTTGAAACTATAGCGAACAAAATTATGAAATTTGAACCAGATGTTCCCTACGATTTCCCCTCAATATGATCAAATTTTCACCATTTTTAACCCCAAAAATTGTTATATTGAAAATTCCAGATAAACGTGTTTTAATTTAATTTTAGAATCATTCAAGAACCCTAAGTTACTTAGAGAATATCTCTAAAATTATAGTAAGCCAATATTTGAAATTTGAACCATATTTTCCTTGAGATTTATCCTCGATGTGGTCTAAGTTTCACCGTCTAAAATATCCTAGAAACAAAAATTATAGTGAAAATTCCAAATTGACCTGTTTGAAATTGATTTCAAGAGAATTTACGAACCCTAACTTCCTTCGAGCATATATCTGAAAATATAGAAAACCAATATATGAAATTTGAACTAGATGTTCCCTATTAATACTCCTAAATATGATCTAAGTTTCACCATCATAAACCTCCTAGATTTTTAAAAAAAAAAATGCCAATATGAGCCATTTGAAGTAGCAAAACCCTAGGATCATGAGCTATGATACCAAATGTTATGAACATTACACCTTATACATGATAAGAAACAAATAGTATTAACAATATTATTCAATAGGGAAGCCTCCTTTTACAATGAATACAATGTACAAGATGATATTTTATGATCATAAGACTAAGTATACTTAAAATATATATAGGAGACAAAGGATACAATTATAATAAAATGGGACCATCAGAGATTCTATCCTACATGAAAATATAACAATAGAAATGTAACCACTCAATATTTAGGACTTAATAATGGTTTTTAGAGTTAACGTGGTTCTTATATAGGATTTAACAAAAAGAGACACTAAAGGACCAAAAGGAACCTATTGGGTTGATCCCCAATATGGTTTCCAAATTTGTTTAGTTGAACTTTCCTCTATATCTAGAGCACCAATTCCCATAGGCTTTCCCAATACCTATTATGGTTATTTGTTATGACTTGATTAACACTCATCTCATGTATGCAAAGCAAAGTTGAAATAGATAATTATATGGGTGGATAACATAACTTATCTTTGAAGGTGGATGACTAGTTGCTCCTAATGGTCGGAATACTCGAGACCCAGCTCTTTTCTGCTTGCACCTATGACCTACAAAAAACACAACCAAAATATATTAAGCTCTATAGAAATTCTCTCTACAAATCTCGCTCTGAGACCATGTAGAAAATATGACTGTAGGTTAACCCGATAATGAAATATAACCAAAGCAAAATACTATAACCTACTTATGCTATCAATTTGCGGAAGCTTAAAGATCGAGCTCAACAATATAACCAAAAGAAGAAGAATCAGTGCACAATACACATGAAAATACTTTGGGGAAGGCCTCAGCTAAAAACCCCACTATTTGTATTATCATACAAGGTGGAAATCCATAGGAATTATACAAAGCCTTAGCTCTCACAGCTATCCATC
>APFE031593972.1:3483-20286 GCA_000404065.3 Pinus taeda | reverse complement strand
ATGCTCTTATGAATGAATATTATTTATTCTCCTTTATTTCTAATAAATTGATTATTATGAATTATTTTATCAATGATAGTTTCAATAAATTAGTTGTAACATTATTTACCATTTTTAACCTCCAAGATAGTTTCTAGATTGAAGATTTGACCATTAAATCTGCCAACTCAGAAATTCGTTGTAATAAGAAGTGACAGTTTTGCGGTTGATATTCTGAGCAAATGAAGACGAATCTGGAAATTCCGGAACATGGGTTTTGTCCAGAACGGACCCAATTAACTTTATAAAAGAACGGTTTGCCCAAATTTGGCTTTTACAAAGAGAAACATAGGGTTCTTTGAGCATTATTTTCTCAGATTTGTTGTTGCGATCGTCCTCCAAATCTCAGCTGCAAATCCAAATTCGTCTTGCTTTTGTTGAGAGATGGAAGGAAATATATTTTCTTGTTAATCAACTGGTTAGAATCAAACCAATTTTGTAAAAGAAATCATGTTGTACTTATCTTTATTGTAACTTTTCTCTGATCTCTCTATTTAGATGAAAACAGAGATCAGAGAGGGGGATGGCTTCAGGATGACTTCGGGATGACTTTGGGATGATTTTTGGGGGATTAAAAATGATGAAGAATGATGGTGGATTATTCATAGTATAGGGATTGTTGCATGCTGTAATTCGCAAGCATTTGCTGTTGTAATGATTCCACTATTTGTTGATTAATACATGATTTGGGAGTTGTTGTTCATTCTGTTCATCTGAAGTAACCCAGCAGCATTCGCTGGCGGCTAAGGGCCCAGCCTTTGGTGGAGTACAATGCTGCTGCTACTGTATATGATATTCTTCTGTTTTATGCGTGGTTTCCTTATCCATTTTATTTGGTAATCTGGTATGTTATATTATTTTACATCACAGCTTTGTCACGTAATCTCATTTTCTGAGACAAAAATATCATATCAATTTTGCAACGCATTGTTGTTTCTTTGAGTGTTGATATAAATGGTTTTTACAGGATACCGTTGCTATTCAATTATGGAGTGCCTGTGTTATAACATTTGACCATTGGTATTATTTTCATCTTAGAAATTATATTTCCTTGCGATTGTTGAATCTATGAACGTTGTTATTCCATTACAAAATACAGTCGTATTCTTTATAACTAAGACTGATAATTGGATTACCATATCAGATTACTATTAAGGTGTGTCGTGTGTATTTATCTTTGACTTTCCAGCATTGTTTCATATTCCATCATTAATCAATGTTGTTCTATTTCCTTGTGCTGTTTGATTTATCCTTAGAGTAAAGATTGCTATTAATTTGGCTTTGCTGTTGTTTATTTCCATTAATTAAAGTTTGTTGTTCAGATTCCTTTAATTCTAGCTTGTTGTTCCATTTCCTATTTGCTATTCTATTTTACTTTCTGTCATTCCATTTACTTGTATTTGTTGCTTTGGTGTGAGAGAAGGTCTAAGGCTGTAGTGAGCCTCAGCAGTCACTGCCTAGCTCCCAGACCTATGGTCCATGCTCTAATTTCCTTTCCATCAGTTTCTAGAGGGATGGGTTATCGCTTCCGCACCCTTAACTGATAAGTTGCCTTGTGTGATTTTATCCTTTTGAAGTAATTTAGTCATAGTTTAGCATTTGTTTACTCTTGTATTTTCTGAATGTTGTACTACTAAACATTACTCTTGAGTAAATAGCCGCCTCAGACTGAGTACACTCTTGAAATAAAAAGTCGTCCCTGGGTTGAAAATTAATGTGAGGTAATTAGGAGTTACAAAGACACTTTTTTATCGCTCCACACCTATTTTTCATACAGTCTTTCCATTTTTTATGCTATTTCTTGGTTTTTTTTTTAAATTTTCCAATGCTACCTGAATTTCTGGTAGCGTTTCCAATTTTTTAAAAATAAATCTGAAAAACAACCATTTCTGATTGCCCACGTGTCATGTCAGCAGAATATCAAATCCAAATCATGAGATTTAATGATAGGATAGGTCATGAACTCCAAGTCTACTCAAGTGGTAGTCATTAATCATTTTGGCTGATCATGTTTGCTAGGTGTCAGCCATAGCCATAGCCAACCGTTTTCTACCCCACTCATATTAAATAACTCAGGTTTCCCAAAGCCTATACATGTATGTAGTGTCATTTTTAGCTAGATATCTAAATTCCAACAAACGTTCCCTCCGTTCTGCGTAATACGCTACTGGAATTTTCAGCAGCATCTGAATCAATACAGGAAAATTGCCAGATCTGCAAGATTCCCATACAACCACCTATAGAAGATTAGCTAGACTCCCCAAGGCAACTTGACTTCATCATTACAACAACATGTTTTCTACATGATGTGAAATATTGTGCAATCAGGAAGGATTAAATGCATAGGAGATTCAACCACGGCTTCATCTCAAATATTCGAAAGTGAAAGAAAAGTCACCATTTCAAATTTCTAAAGAGTAGCTAAGGAGACACTGTTGAAGGAGTTAGAGAAAATATCCCATATTTTCAAGTAGCCTAACTCAAGATAGTTGCAACAGCTGTTGGGTAAGGATTCAAACACTTTGACACCTATTCTTCATAATCAGCAAGAAGATACTCTATGGCACCAAAGTCTAAGAAAGGTGGAAAGCTCAAGAGAATTGAACCCCAAGGAGCTGAGTTAATCGATGCTAATCTGAAATTAAGAAGGTTGTTCATTCAGGTAGGCTGGTATCCACTCTGCATGAGGTTAGGAGACTCACATCAAGGAGTAGCCCGTGAATTTTCTCAGACTTTCAATGGATAGGAAGCTGCCATTTTTGGTTTTCAGAACAATTTATTGCAGAGGCTTTTAACCTTCCCCAAGAAGGAGAAAAGTGGTTCAAAGGATAGCTTATCATAGGAGGAGATATTGATTCTTTTATCAGAGATGAATACCGAAATCCCAACTGGGCCAAAGGAATTCCCAGTAGTTATCTAAAGAAAGAATGGGAAGAAACAATCAAGCTAGTTAAGATCTTCCTCACCTATGAGAGAGATATACAATAGTTTTTCTATACCATATGAGGTTTTTGTTTCATTTTACAGGTATGAGGGCTCTTAATCTATCTTATTTTATATTGAAAATCCTAACCAAAATGGCAACCAGGATTCAAACACATCAAGAAGCATCAGAGTACAACCTGTATCATCATGTAATTATCAAGTTTCTGGTTGAAGAAGAATTGAAGAAGAGGAACAAGACTTGGGACCATTTCTTGTTGTATAGAGTAGGCCAACCAGCACCAAAACCCCAAGAAACTGATGAGCCTTCTTTAACACGGATTCAGACAAAGAGAACAGCAACTGCATCAATTGAGGGAAGCTCCAAAAGAAAGACAAGAAAGGAATGTGTGAGCAAAGGTGCCAAAAGTAGCAAAAAGAAGCCTTCAACTACTAAAACTGAAAAGAAAAAAGAGCAAGGAGAAATCTCTTCTACCCAAAAAGTTGAAAGCTCAAAAAGGTTCCTCCTGTTAAACCTTTTCCTAAATTTTACATAAGAACTAGGAGAAGAAAACTTGTAGCTGAAGAGCAATCTAAAGTGCAAGTGCTTCCTGAAATTCTAGAAGCACATGAACAGTAGCAAGAAGACCAACCTCTTGATTTAGATGAGGAAATATTGAAGGAAGCAGGGTATGCAAGAACTAGTAAAAAAAAGGAAGAAGAGCCAAGACTAGTTGCTAGAACTAGGAAGAGGCATACTAGGGAAAAGAACAAATACAGTTTGAAATCAATAAATAACCCTAGTTTGCTAACTGAAGTAATAGTTATAGAAGAACATCCTACATAGCTACAAATTGAGGATCCTTCAATTGCAGAAATAAGAAGATCCTTGAAGAAACAAAGAGACAAAGCCCCCATGGACTAGCCATCAGAGTCTTCCAAAAGAAAAAAAGAAGCAGAAAAGAGAGAGGCCATCATCAAAGAAGACACAAAAAAATCACAAGGTCTAAATCTGCTAGAATTAAAGCCAACTTGGATAAGCTTGTAGAGGTTGTAGCTCACATAGGATCAAAGGGTATTTTGAAGTGTTTTTGTTGAAATTTTAAAGTGGGAACATTATCCTACTAAAAGCTTCGAAGTGTTTCCAGTTTTTTCGCCATTACAGGTATTATCAGAATTTCCAGTACCACCTGTCACAACAGAAATATATAGCTATCAACAGCAAACCTCCGAGCCAGTTTTGGAAGACAACAACTCATAATGATAGGGATAAGAAAGATGATGGATATAAGACAGTTATGAGGTCATTGAAGGTTAGATTTAATGAAGACATATGGTCATTCAATAGGCATGACCATAAGGAGAAAATTCAGTAGCAAAAGGGGCAGCCAGTCAGTTTTCCAGCAGCAACCTGTCATTCTTCCTATTCTTCTCATCTACACCTGTACTTTCTATTGTAATTTGATATGAGATGATCTTAATGTCTAAAAGACACTCACGTAACAAGAATATAATGGAACCACCAACTAGGGAGAGTTGGAGTTGGTGCCTCTCTTCCTATATATACCTTTTGTAAATATCACTTCAAGGTTGGATTTTGGTTCACCTGAAGGCTCAGCTTAATAAAATAGCTTTTTCTACACTTCATGCTGGAGGATTCTATGATTCAAGTCATATCTAATGTGCGGTTTGTCTATCTCATGTTTTCAACTTTCTACATTATAAATTTGCAATAGCTAGTATAGTATGAGTGAGAATCATTAAGAGGATTTGATGATGACTTATCTACTGTCCATTTTTCTGTAAATTATAATATGTGTTCAAGTAGAACTTGCTAGTGAAGGTTTCACAAAGGAATTGTGAGATACTTTATACATGTTTTTACTTCCTAATTGTTGTATTCCTCTTCAAGCATATTTTAATCTTTATATGGTAAATTACAGTAGCTAGTATAGTATGTGTGAGAATCATTAAGAGGATTTAATGATGACTTATCTACTATCCAGTTTGTTGTAAATCATAATATCAGTTTAAGTAAAAATTGTTAGTGAAGGTTTCACAAAGGATTTGTGAAACACTTTATACTTTTTCCTACTTTCTATCTATTATTCTCCTTATCAAAAAACATAGTTTGCTATAAGGCTTTATGTAGTTGAGGTGACTTTCTTAAGATACTCAATTTTTCTTAGGATAAGTATCAGCTACCTACTTTCTTTCCTCTGCTCCCCTGTACTACTCACTTAACCTTTCAATTTATGCTTGCCACAGCTTGCCAAATGCATAAAAGTTAAAGAGGAACACAATCATTTCAAAACTCCTTCAAAATCCATCCCACCACTCAAAAAACCCTTGTAAATTTTGAAATGAAATCATGATGTGTAAGGCTTACTCCTTTTGCAGTCTGGGAGTAACTCCTTGTGCTAACAACCTACATCAAAACCTCTTTTGATACGATGTTCATTTGCCTATTGTTTCATTCTATTCTACACCAAAGTGATGTTATCCTTTAAGAGTTGGAGAACTTCTTGTTGATGTTTGATGTGATCTTCCACTTCTTAAACCTTAGAATTTTCTCTTAAATATGATGTGACGGATGGTGGATGATATCCATAAAGTTCCATAAATGGGTTCATTTTTGCTGTAGTATGGAAGGAAGTGTTATACCACCATTCAACCAGAGGCAACCACTTGACCCATTGTGTCTGTTTATCAGATACAAAGCAACGAAGATATCCTTCCAAACATTTTTTCACTATCTCAGTTTCCCCATCAGATTGGGGATGATAAGATGAGATATAAGCTAATTGAGTACCCAAACAAGAAAATAATTTTGTGTAAAAATTTCCAATGAAAATGGGATCTCTGTTGCTTACACAAATATTTGGGTTTCCATGTAGCTTTTGAATTGTGTCCATAAATGCAGTAGAAAATGCACTGGATTTAAATGGATGAGATAATGCACAAAAGTGTGCATACTTGGTAAGTCTATCAACAACCACCATGATGACACTCTTTCCTTCAAACTTGGGTAAACCTGTGATAAAATCCATTGAAACCTCTTCCCAGCATTGACTTGGAATGGATAAAGGTTGTAACAGACCTGGGCTCTTAATTGTCTCAACTTTATTTTGTTGGAAAACCAAACATTCTGCCACAAACTTTTTAATATCATATTTAAGGCCATCCCAAAAAAATTCCTTCTTAACCCTATGGTAAGTTTTTAAAAATCTTGAGTGCCCTCCTAAGGGAGAGGTGTACAATTCCAGAAGAATCTTTTGTTTGAGTTGGGAATTCTTATAAAGGTATAAGTGATCTTTTTACCATAACAAATCATTTTTACAGCTAAATGTATAAGATGTACGCGGATCTTGCTGCAACTTTTGAATGATTTCCCACACTTCTTCATCATTCTTCCATTCATTACTTGCTTCGTTTATCCAATCTGGTTGGATAATATAAATGGCACAAAACAATGCTTCCACATCCTCATCCTTTCTTGAGAGTGCATCTGCAACAACATTTTGCTTCCCTTTTTTGTAGATGATTTCAAAGTCATAACCCAACATCTTTGTGACCCATTTCTACTGCTCTTCTAAAGATAATATTTGTTCTAAAAATTATTTAAGACTATCATGATCCGTTTTTACCTTGAAGTGTCTTTCCATTAGGTAAGGTCACCATTTCTTAAGTTCATGTAGTATTGCCAACATTTCCTTCTCATAAATACCTTTGTGTAAATAGTTTCCTTTGATTGGATGAATTTCGAAAGCAATCGGTCTTCCTTCTTGCATTAAAACAACACCAATTCCATTTCGTAAGGCATCACATTCTACAATAAAGGTTTTTGTGAAATATGGCGTAGCTCAGACTGGTGCTTCGCAAATTTCCTCTTTAAGATGTTCAAAGGCATTCTTTGCTCCTAGAGTCCAATAAAATGCATCTTTCTTCAGTAATGTTGTTAGAGGTGCTGCTATTCTCCCATAATTCTTAACAAACTTGCAATAATACCTTGTCAACCTGAGAAATCCTTGTAGATGTTTTATGGATGTGAGGATTTTCCATTCCTTAATGGCTTTAATTTTGCTAGGGTCTACCTTAACACCTTCATGAGATACAATATGACTCAGATATTCCACCTCTTGTACTCCAAAGAAACATTTGGAGGATTTTGCATATAATTGTTTCTCCTCCAATAGTTTGAGCACCTTGTCAATATGTTGAACATGATCTTTCCAAGACTTATTGTAGATTAGTATTTCATCAAAAAATACTAACACGAATTTTCTAAGGAAGGGTTTGAAAATGGAATTCATCAAACCTTGAAATGTAGAAGGTGCATTGGTAAAGCCAAAAGGCATCACCAAAAATTCATAATGACCCTCATGAGTTCTAAAATATGTTTTCAGAATTTCTTTAGCCTTCATTCTAATTTGATGATATCCTGAACGAAGATCCAACTTGGTGAAGTAAATTTCTCCATGTAATTCATCCAATAATTCATCACTGACAAGAATAAGAAATTTATCTTTAATAGTGAGCTTGTTGAGCTCCCTATAATCTGGACATATATGCCATGATCCATCCTTCTTGTGCATCAATACTACTAGAGCAGAGAAAGAAATTTGACTAGGTTGAATTATACCAGTCTCTATCATTTCTGCAACCATACGTTCAATTTCACTCTTTTGGGCATATGGATATCTATAAGGCTTGATGTTTGGAGGAACACTTCCTAGAATCAAATGAATAGCATGATCATGATCACAAATAGGTGGTAGGAATTTGGGAGTCTCAAATATCTTGGAATGATAGTCCAAAACATTTTGGAGATCTGTAGAAATAGATGATTTCGATGTGGGAACCTCTAGTGAACATAATTGTGCAATTAAGCCTTGTTTTTCTTTCTTTAGAAGATTTTTCATGTTGTTAGAGCTTATTATCTTTCCCGGTTTTCCTGCAATACCCCTTAATTCAAATTCCTTTCCTTCCCAAAAAAAATTCAAGATATAAATTAAAAGCTATTGTACCCAAAGATTGTAGCCATTGGACTCCTAGTACAACATCAGCACCACCCATTGGAATGGAAACCATTGAACTATTCAATGCATATTCTCCCATGGATAGATTTGTATTATGACACTTTCCAAAGAAATTTATGGTTCCTCCATTTGCAACCATCACTTGACACTCTGGTGTTGGATATAGGAAGAAATTCAATTCCTTGGCTATCTTACAATGAATAAAATTATTGGTACTTCCCGAATCAATCAACAATATTACCTTTTTCTTCTTGATATGCCCTTCTATCTTGAGGGTTTGAGGAGTGGTAATTCCTTCCAATGCATTACAAGATATTGTCGGATCCATTTCTTCTTTCTCTAGGTTTGGTTCCTGGTGTATATCCTCTTCTTTTGATGTTTCTTGTTCCTTTTCTTCCCCCTCTTCACAATCTATGTAAAATAATTTCTTCTCACTACATTTATGACCTTTAGTGTATTTGCTATCACAACTATAACAAAGCCCTTTTTCTCTTTTTTCTTCCAATTTTTTTGGTGTCAACCTTGTATGTTGTGGAAGGCTAGGGGAAATAACACTTACATCTTTATAGTTGTGAGTGGTAGGCTTCCTTATTGCCATAATTTTTCTTTCAATTTTTCTTGCCACTTGAATGCCTTCTCCAATGAATCAGGTTGCCCAAAGCCGAACCTCATGTTGGATGTTATCCTTTAAATTCCAAATGAACACATCAATCATATGCTCCTCTGGAATATGTTTTACTCTTATATTCAATTTTTGGGATTCCTCAATGTGCTGCACCATTGAACCCTTCTGTTTGAGATTTATCAATTGGCTAAAGAAGGTGTTTCTTTTTGTATCCTCATAATGTGTTATCATTTCCTTCATACAAATTGACCAAGTGACAATTTGCTTATGAGAGAAAATACATTGATACCATACAAACTGATTGGGTTCCAAATATAAAGTTGCAATGTGTACCTTTTGTGTGTTTTGCACATTATGGAGATCAAAATATTTCTCCATCTATAGTATCCATGTTACTGGATCATTTCCATCAAAATTCCTCATATCGATCTTTGGAACATGGTGAGTCTTCAATCCAATGTTAGATTCTATGAAATCATGATTAACATTACTTTTGTTCTCTTCATGAGTTTCCTCTACTACCTTTTCACCATTAGGAAGCATTTCATGTAGCAACTTTGCCAAACTTCCTTTCAAACCTTCCATGTCTTTCTTCAAATCTTAAATGTTTTCTTTCAATTTTGCTTCTAAAACATCCATCTTTGCTTCCATCTTAGCTTCCATATTAGCTTCCACACCATCCATCTTAGCTTCCACGCCTTTATTCAAACCATCCATCTTAGCTTCTATTACTTTTTGTGACAATGAAATTTGTTTTACTTGGTCTCATAATTTTGATATATCATGTTGCATTTCTTCCTCTTCTTCATGAATCATGGTAGAGCTTTCAGTTTGCTTACTCCAATCTTCCATGTTTATTTATTAAATAATTTAATCAATGAAAAGATCCTAGTACAAACTATTTTACCATATTTTAATGAAGAAGGAAACATCCTTGCTCAAGCTCATGGAGGAGTTGTGGGAGGACATTATGCAGGAAGAGCGACAACGCAGAAGGTTTTGCGTGCTGGGTTGTGGTGGCCTACGCTGCATAAAGATTCTAAAGCCTATTATAGGGCATGCAATGCATGTCATAGAATAGGCAAACCATCATAGAGGGATGAGCTGACATTAAATCTTCAAGTGTCCTTGCAGCCATTTGAGAAATGGGAAATCGACTTTGTGGGATTGGTTCAACCCCCAAGCAAGAAAACAAGTGCGCGTTATATCATCACCGTAACAGACTATCTGACCAGATGGGTGGAGGCACAACCTATGAATGATTGTACAGGGGAAACAGTAGCCAAGTTCTTGTTTGAATATGTGTTAACCAAGTTCGGTTGCCCAAAGGTATTGATGAGGAATCGCAGTACACACTTCCTCAATGAAACAATTAGCGCATTGACAGAAGAGTTCCAGGTGTATCATCAGAAACCCCCATGCTAATGGAACAATGGAGGCCTTCAATAAGATATTGGAGAATGTGCTGACAAATGTTTGCAATGCACAGCGGAATTATTGGGACGTGCATGTACCGATAGTATTATGGGTGCACAGGACTACTAGCAAAAAACTAACAGGTCAAACACCCTTCCAGTTGTTCTATGGTGTATAACCTATGATTCCTATGGAATATATCATGCCTAGTATATGCATAGCATCCTTCAAAAGGATGGCAGACCATGGAGCCTCGGAAGAACGGCTCACGAAGTTGATGGAGCTAGAAGAGGACATATTCTTGGCTAGATTTCATCAGAAAGTACAAAAGGAATGTGAAAAGGCATGGCATGATTGACACATCAAGTTGTACACATTCAAGGTAAATTACTTGGTTTTATTAATGATAGTAAGTTCGAAAAATTTCCAGGAAATTTTTAGATGCATTGGTTGGGGTGATATGTCATCAAAAAAATCACAGATAGGGACACGGTTCAACTCGCAAAGCTAAACGAAGAACCTTTCTCGAGAAAAGTGAATGGAAGTCGGTTGAAGCCCTATGTAGGAGATCTATCTCAATGACTACATGACGACAGCACAGTCTTAGTGCTCCAGGCAGTTGCGAGGGAGCACGGGACTATAAACTACAATTCTCGATTTTGGAAGCTACGGGACAAGGGGGCAGCGCGAAAAAGGGTGATGTCACAGTACCAAAAGCGGTGTGAAGGGAGCTATGCTCTGGAGGGAGACACCATGCAGAACAGCTAGAAAATGACTATTAGGGTCACTTTTCATAATTTGTAGAGGCGTGTCGAATAATGTCGGGAGTTGCACATCCCTGAGGAAGCGCAACTAGAGGCCAAGATCTGGAAACTCACTGTGGGCATCCGTGATGCTAAGGCAGAGGTAGCCAAAGTTCAGTTTGAACTCAAAATGAAAATCATGGAGCTAGAACTCAAGTCATAGCCTTCCACTCCGCCAGAATTCAGGGAACAACACAAAGCTACCATTAAGGAAGGAATTGCTACTGTGGATGACGTGATCATTAACTGCATGGCTTTATTCGAATAGGCCATAGAAGTGGTGACGACCCTGCAAGAAGATCCCACCATGCAAATTTTGAATACAGAGATCCGTGAACTCCAGCAGCAGTACGATGAGGCTAGGGCGACGGCACGCGCCATTGCTACAACGCGGCGCCTCACCAAGTTGTAAGAGGCAAAGCATCTCCTTGCACACATGGAAGTAGTATAGAAAAAGGAAGCAGTCCTTAAGTCTAGATTGGGCCCTTGGTTGGACAAAGCCTACCTAGTCTCGACCAACATATAGGAAACGTTGGTGCACTTGTAGCTTACAGAGCGGAATATCAAGCAAGTTGGTGAAGGACTAGCCATAGAGAAGTTGGTGGAACAAGTGAAGCAGGTAGCCACGCAAAGCGCGTCTGAAGTAGTAGTTGTGCAGGTGAAGCTGAGGAATCTTCACAGCAAGATCACCGCACCAGCCGAGTGACTCAAGGGCAAGTCACGACCTTTGTGGTTGGCGCCTATTGGGATGGGATCCCCTAGGGTTAGTTTTGGGGGAAAATCCCAAGTTTTTGGGTAAAAACCCAAGTTTTGATGTAAAAAGATGAAAAGTCTCTGCAAATTCTGGTCATGGAGTGTGTAGCTAGTTAAGAGTCAAAAAGGGTTTTACCCTCCTTTATGTAAGCTTGAGTCAATTTTTGAAGATCTACCCTTGGTCTGTAGACCATGGGATTGTATAAATAGGTGTGTCTTAGAGATTCTAACGTAGTAGTCTAAGTTTTCCTATGGGTACGAGCGAAGAAGCCTAGTGCAGAGATAAAAGTCTTAGGGGAGGAAAAGGCTCTGCAACCGAGTGTGTAGACGCCTAGAGTAGTGTCCGTAGCTGAGTGCGCGGACCCCTGCAATTGAGTGTGTAGGAAGTATTGAGTCTGTAAACTTATACTGAAGATCAATAAAGAAGATTGTTACAGAAATTCATGTGTTTTATCTCTTTACTTATGTTATGTATGATTGTGATATATGTTGTGATGAATGATATCTTTATAGAATAATGACACATTGATGCACAACTTTACTTGATTTGTATTACTATCTGAACGCATTTAATGTTAAGTGATTACGTGCAGATCCTAACACTTTTTGTTAAATTTATTAAACATTTAGGTAGATCTAAGTAAATAATGATCCAAGGGTAATCTAGGGTGAGCGTAAACAGTTGATTGACCTATTCAAGTTCCACAAAAGCCAGTCGTAGATCTTTGTTGAGGTCTAGAAGCTGATTAAAGGAAGTTACAGCGACAAGACATAAGGGCTTAGAGATCTGCACTAAGGCAGATATAGGTCACAAAAGGCAATCACACTGATCTATGGGTGCGGACACTTGGTTCCAACATCCCCCCATACTGCTTTGGGTGACACTTCATACCGCACACCGTGGATTAATGCCGAAAGGGCCAGTAATGTAGGGATTTGTTTGGTGCAACTAAATCTAAACCTAGGTTAGGATCCCCTAAGCCAACACATAAATTCGAGTTGACACTAGAAATTATTACTTAATCATTACATAAATGACACCTACCATGTGTGGCTCTTCCCTGACCACAAGCAATTGTGGTCGGGTGAAAGTATCTCTACAACTGGAAAAGACCTAGCGAGAGATTTTTTCTAGAAAAAGTTCAACTAAAATAATAGACACAACTAATACATGACAAAGAAGTAACTGACACTACCTAATCCTACCTATGATCTCCTTTCGGAGATGTATTAATTTGGAGTGGAATTGTTTGATCCCTGGAAGGGTTTCAATAATGCGTCATTCACCCATCCTAGCAGTAGAACACCATCTAGTTGCACAAGCTTGACTAAACTTGATTCCTTCACTTCCAAAATAATAAAAGGTCCTAACCAATGCATTTGTAGATTCCCTTGAAACTTCAAGAATTTGCTATCATATAGCTAAACATGTCCTCCTACCGTGAACGATTTTCGCTTAATGTGCCTATCATGCCATGCCTTCTCCGTCTACTTTTCAATAATTTGATGGAAATTTTCCATGAACCTAACCCCATCAAGTTCTGAAAGTTCCTCCCACCTATTTAGAATTGACTCTTCCTCTGTCATATGAGTGGCTCATGTAGTGAAAAGGTTGGGAATAGTGAATTCAGAGGGTACCACAGCCTCCCATCCATATACTATCTAGAAAGGTGTATGCTTGTGTAAGCATTTAACGGTTGTGTGATAGGCCCACAGAGTCGTTGACACCCACTCATCCCAATCGTCCCTATTAGTTGAGCATATCTTGGTCAGGCCCCTTTCGAAGATATTATTGAAATCCTCCATCGTTCCATTTACTTGAGGGTGATACGGGTTGCTCCTATGGTTTTATTCATGAATTTCTGAAGTAATGAGGCAATTGTTTCATTTATAAAATGGGTCACCTGATCACTAATGAGACTCCGGGGGCACCCAAATCTAGAGATTATGTTCTCAAAAATAAGTATGGCAGTAGTATCCATAGTACAATCCTTAACCGGTGTGGTCTCTGTCCATCTGGTAAGATACTCTATAGTGGTGATGATATGTCTGGCATGGGAGTGGCGTGCTTCCAGATTAATAGGTCATATATAGTTGAATGCCCATTTCTAAAAGATTTGTGGTGTGCATACTAGTTGCAAGGGCAATTCAACTCAGTGTGATGGTCTCCCAACCCTTTGGAAAACGTCACACCTTCTGGCATATTCCCTCACATCCCTGAAAACTATGGGCCACTAAAGCCCTTCTTGTAGTACTTTCCTTGTGGTGGCTTTTCCCCCAACATGACCTCCTACAACCCCTTAATGACACCCATAATACATCATGTCTCTCATGGTTGAGGAAACATTTGCGCAACACTTGATCAAGGCCCAATTTGTATAGTTCTCCTACAATCAATTGATAATCTGCATCCTAGACAACCATATGCCTCTGTTGTGTTGTTGTGTATTCCTTTGGGCATTTATCTATAGCTATAAATGCTACTGCATCCTCCAAGTAGTCTGGTACGACTTCAATTTGAAATAGATCGTCATCCGATAGTTGATCATCAAGGGATCCTCCACTTTCACCTGACTTTAACTACGAGAGGTGACCGAGTCCCACATTCAGTCGGTTAGGCTTAATAACTACTTCAAATGTGAATTCCTGGAATAACAGAAGCCATCTGTAAATCCTACCTTCAAGTCATAGGTTTTTTCACTAAATACTTCAAAGAAGAACGATCAGTGAAAAACTTGAACGGGCCTCCCATCAGGTAGTGTCGTCACTTTTGAAGAAAATATACCATCGCAAGTGCCTCATGCTCAGTTGTGGTACAATTTTTCTCTAACGTGGATAACTTTTTGCTAGCAAAGTAAATGGGATGATCAAGGTTTCTCTCCCCAGGCTAAGCCAGGACGACTCCTAATTCTATACCTGAGGTGTCAATGTGAACATGAAATTGTTTGTTCCAATCAGGATAAACCGGGATGGTTTCACATACCAATTTTTCTTTCAGTATATTAAGTGCAACATCACATTCTCCTGACCATGGGAACCATTCAACCTTCTTTAACAACTTCTCCATTGGTGCAGTAATCGATACATAGTTGCGGATGAACTTCATGTATTACCCTGTGTGCTCCAAGGTGGACTTGAGACATTTTATACTTGTGGGTGGATCCATGTTCATGATTTCCACAACCTTAGAAGGGTCTACACATACTCCTTCCTTGTATACTATATCGCCCAAGAGCATGCCAAAGGGGACTAAAAATATGCACTTCTTCAAGTTTAATAAGATCTGCAGTTGTCTACATCGATCAAACATGATTCTAAGCAAATTGGAGTGTTTTTCTAGCAAGATATAAATTGTCCAATCATCCATATAATCTCCTAAGAACCTATGGATATAATATCTAAAAGAAGCAACCACAATCCTTGAGAATACCGCGGGTGCATTCTTGAGTCTAAACAACCAAACATGATATGCATAGAACCCCCATTTCATGGTAAATGTGGTTTTCTTCTTATCCTCCTCTGTGATCCTAACTCAGTGATAAATGGAGAATCTGTCTGTAAATGAATAGGCTTCATTCCCTGCCACATTGTCTAAGAATTCGTCACTAAAATGAGTGGGAAAAGGATCATGAACACAGGCATTGTTTAGAATGCGGTAGACCATAAAAACCCTTATTTTTGTAGAATACTTCTTATTTTATATAACGATCGGGCTTACGAACTCTGCTTCATCAACTGGGAATATCAGCCTTGTTACTAACATCTTATCTATCTCCTTTGTCACTTTCTCCTTAACTCTCAGTTTTAGTCAGTATGGTCAATGCTATCTGGTTTAATCATGATATTCATCTCCTCTAACTCCCCCTTAATTCCCTTAAGTTCCGCAATGGATAAGGGGAACAAATATTCATATTATTTCAAGAGATCAATGATTTCTCTTATAGTTTTCTTGTCCCAATAATCTCTAACCAAGACTAACTTTGGCTTGTCATCAGTTCGAATGTTATGTTTATGCAACTTCAAGGGGAGTAGGTGCAGAGCATTGATCACATGCCCATCCTTGATGTCTCGTTCCCCCTTAGTTTCATTGAATGCCAGATGTTGTAATTCCTCTAAATCATCTTTGTTCGGTTCTTTGTCCACCCTCGCACATGATACGACCTCATGATATCAAGATTCATATATACACTCTAGAGTTCTCTAATCTATGCATCCCTCGATTAGATGGCATGTTAGAAGTAGATTTTGCTTGGCATCCTGCAATGCCTTGGTCAACCCTTCATCATTGTTTGAGAAGGAAAATCTACTAACAAATTGATCAGCCAAGAAATCCCAATCTCTAGTATGTCTCCTTCTTTCTTCCTTTACATACCATGATTTTGGAAAGGTCCCTAAGGTGTGTATAAAACCATGCACCCACAATGCTTTTGGAATTCCTTCCCCGATCCATCTGTCCTCGCATTCTTGCAATTGTTGTCAAGGGTCAGAGTCCCTCCTGTACTTAACAAAATCTTAAGGGTACCCTCCTGATTGTTGAAATCTGACTTCCTTTCTGGTTTTTATCTTCTCCCATTCTTTGATATGGTTGCGGTGAAATCCCCACCACCATGCTGGTGTTGCTCATAATGTGACATTCAATAGAGGCACTTTGTGTTCCTCAAGAACAGTTTCTTCAACTATGTTGCTATAAGAATTGATTGAATCTATAGAATTGAAAATAGGGAATTCTCGTACCCAAGTGTTGATCCAGTTAATCCGATGGGTTGTGGCGTAATGCCTAGTTTTGATTTTGTATCCACCTCACTTCCAATCATCCCAATCGGCCTTTGAGCCGACCTCTGAACTCTGAACGCTCTGCTAGTTGATCGACCCTTCTATCTTTGGACTGATGTAATCCTCCCTTCTTCCAGTTGTTAGTCTATATAGTTTATCCAACAATTCTAGTTCTTCCCTGCCAATTGTCAGTTTTGTCAACCTCATTCCTTGATAAGGGTCTAGGGTTTGGATCACTCTAACCCCTTCTACTTAAAAATTCATTAGTTTCTTATTTAAATCAATTATGGAGTAGTTCTCAAAATCCTAGTCTATCCCAAGCAACGCTGGGTAGGGGTCCTTGTCCCCCATGATGTCTATCACTTCAAAGTCTGCATAGGTCTTCACACCCACTATATCAACTTCCATGTCTTCTAGTGTTGCACAAAAATTG
>APFE031593968.1:109194-149646 GCA_000404065.3 Pinus taeda | reverse complement strand
CCCCCCCCCCCCCCCTTTTGGCAGTAATAGATCCTAGACATATTTACGTTGCACACTTACCAGGTGATGAGCCTCATTATTGAGTAATTATATGGGCCTTAATTGGCCTTAATTCACCTCCTAGCTTAGTCAAACCAACTATTCTCACAACTTATTGCATACTTTTGATTATATTTTGTTTATGAAATGAGTTAGAGTTCGATGTTTGGCTTTGTGGTCTAATGTGCATGCAATGCAGGAATAAGGGATGAAAGCAAGGAACTATGGCAAAGACCTTGGGTAAAACTAGAATGGGCCAAGGGAGAGTAACCATAGGAGGTAAATCCTCCTCATTTACTACCCCTCCATTCAGATATTCCACCATCAGCTCGGAGTGCACACAACTATCACTTTGAAGACTAGAAGACAGTCGAGCATGTGAAAAGGAGAGAAAACAATTTATCTTAAGTTGGGAGCCAAGCCTCCCTAATGGGAAGGAAGTCAATAGAGACTTTAGATGTATAACTAGAGAGGCTTAGGACCTCATTATTTTTCAAACTTTTATTGTAAAACTCTATTTTATTTTTGAGTTGCAAAGACTTGTGGCAGTTTTCTCTATAATCCATGGTTTCTACAATAAGAATGAGTTATTTTTAAGCCATCTCTGAGTTAACTTCGAGGGTTGAAGCTCTTGGGTTAGGGCCCGAACCAAGCAACCACAACTCCTCTTTACTGTACATTTATGCTAGCATAGAGTTATGTTTTGTTCATTTGTTTAAGTAACTTCCTAGTTCTGTTTACCTGCTTAAATAGCTTTATGGTTTACTTGTTCATTTTCTTAAATAGATTCATGGTTTTTCATTGGTTATTTGCTGAAGTAAATTTTTGGTTATGTTCATCTGCATTGTGCTTTATTTTACTTTCATTTATGCCTTCTTTCAATTCACAGGTTAGTTAGAGTAAAAACATCACTATCAGGTTGTGCGCAAGTGTTTAGGCCTCACCTCCTCCCTCTGGGACCATGACTTGAGGAAGGGACCCTCCAGCAACCCCAAAAACACAGTCTCTGGTTCTCGCATGGGCTATGGAGTTTGTTGTTTAAAGTAGTTGTTTGTTCACCCGCACTGGTTCTCTCTATCAATTTCATTTGAACCCGTCTCCAGCACATTCCTCATCCATCACTTCATCGTTGTCTGATCACCAACAAACATTCACAGGCACCGTCCAATTCACTATTTTCTCCAACTGTTGCCTCGCATGGAGTCCACCACTCAATTTATGAACTTTAAGTCCCCACTATCAATCTACCTCGCCTGATTTGACGATTGTCACTTCACCCAATCACCAACTAGCTTGGCTGATCTCCACCATTGATCAACCCTGCCTGATCCAACGACTATCCTCTCTATTTTTTTTATCTTCTTGCTTTTGTTGTTCTTTCTCATCTCCATCAGTTTCTTCTTCTGTTTCAACATCATCCTCCTTTTGTTTCAGCATGTTCCTTTGTATTAGTTTCTTCTTTATTCATCTCATCCCATCTAGCTCTGTATCTTCTTCTTGTTTTTCCTCCTCCTCACTGACAGAAGGACTAGCATCATAGATGAGGGTTTTGATGTCATCCTCTACTGGTAAGTATCTGAAGACTAACCATTTTATGGGGATCCTGAGGTTTTGGAGGGCATCCTCAATGAGGATCCTAATCAACCCATGGTGAACTAACTGTTGGGAATTTCCTTCCTTTACTTTGTTGTTGGAGTCTATGAGTGATTGCATCAAGAAATAGGGTATGCTAAGTCTTTGGTGCATTGGCGTTTCTACCCCAAATCTTAGTTCTTCAAGCATTCTCAAATGGTTGCCATAAAAATACTGTATCTACGGGCTCTTGCATTCTCTTTTGACTTATTAAAGAATTTCCTTTTTGCCACCTTTTCACTTATAAACCAACTACCTCTTAACCTTTACAACTTTTGATCAAATGATGCATATGAGTGAGTGAGTAGGATACTTACCTGTGGTCTTGATGCCATGCTGGAATTGTCAAATACTAGAGGCATTGCTAATGGTCATTCTTCTACCTCCTCTGTTGTCTGTTGATGGTTTATTAGCTTTTGCAAGTGTCTGTGATTGAAGATCTGATGTTGTTACTGTTGTGGAGCTCTTGGATCTGATGTTGCTTCTGTTGTGTAGCTCTTGGATTTGATGTTGCTGCTACTATGGAGCTCCTGGATTACCACTTGGCAATGTTTGGTGGCTCCCTTAAAAAGATTTGATCATGTTGTTGGCTGGTGTTGTGAGGATGTTGTAATGAATGGACAGAGGGAGTAGGAGTGTATGTGGTGTGGGTTTTAACCCCATACAGAAATTACCTGCATACGAATTCTAAATCACAGGAAAAATAAAAATTCGAGAGCATAACACATAAAACATCATATACACATAGATTTTCCACTGATCTCAAAACCGAGACTACCAGCTTGATTTTTCATTATATTCCTTTCAATGTTACAATACATATTTATACATGCCGAAGCATCCAATACCATGGACCGAAAAACCATCACGTCCAATATCATGGACCAAAAAACCATCGCATCCAATACCATGGACCAAAAACCATCGCTTCCAAAAACAATGTGCGAAAGTCATGCACAAAACCATAGGTGGGTCCACCCAACCTAACATAGGGTCCAAAACCAAAATTTTCCGGGGCACTGCCATGTACCCCATAAAGTGGGGTTACAGGTACCCTTGAAACCCCCTGTTAACTATGTGGAAAGAATATAACACAACCCAACAACTCTCTCCCCTAGCTCTAGGATAACCCCCATTTTCCATCTTTTCCCCTCTATATTTCCATTTCCACAGTAGGGGTATAACTGTTTCTTGTTAACTATTGCTTTTAATTGTAGCAAACAATTTTTTTTAATTAACATGTCTCAATTCCTAATCAATCATAAATTAGGTAAAAACTTGTTATTTGGCTTTCCAGCCTTAGTCATTGCTATAACATAACAGAAAATAACTATGGTAAATCATAAAACTGAATTTAATAACCATAGTAATTCTTTCAAGGAGCCTGGAGTGTTACATATCCCCCCCATGTGAGGAACACCATCCCTGGTATTCTTTCTAATTTAATAAAATAACTCTAGATAAGCTTCCCGCATAAATTATTCCTCTTCCCAGGTGGCCTCATCTGGGCCAAAGTTATTCCACTGCACTTTAACTTGAGCGATGACTCTTCTCTGCAAGGTGGTTTCTCTCCGATCGAGAATATGACGAGGTTCTGCCAGAAACTCTCCTTCCTGTTCGACATACACATACATAATTGACAATCATAATTCCCTCAAAACAACTTATAAAAATGCATATAATCCCTTAATTTTTTATTTGAATATTGTCCCAGTTCATTATATGTTGTGAGTTGTACACATATTTCTTTAACAACAAAACATGAGAAACATTATGGACCTGAATGTGGATTGGTAACACAAGTTTATAGGCTACTAGTCCAATTCGTTCTAAGACTTGAAAAGGTCCACAATACCAGGGTGCTAACTTAGCACAACCCCTCCACTATAAGGAACCTTTTTGGGGCTTCACCCTTAGATATACATGATATCCCGACTAAAATTCTTTGTATGTCTTCTTTTTTATCCTGGGAAATGCTTCGATTTTGTCAAACTTTCTTAATGGATTCCTCCATCTCTGCTAGCATGTCGGGACCCAATGCTAGCTTATTAATAGGGTTATTCTAGTCCATGGGTACTCTCTACTTTCTTCCATATAACACCTCAAAGGGGCTCATACCTAGTGACTCGTGATGTCTATTATTGTATGCAAATTCTATGAGGTGGAGGTAATCGTCCCACTTATGTGGTTGTTGATCACAAACATGCGTAACATTTCTTCCAGCAACTTGATTCACCCGTTCAATTTTCCTGTCCATTTGGGGATGATAAGACATAATAAATTAGATCTGGATACCCAATCTTGAAAAGAGGGCTTTCTAGAATGTGGTTGTGAATTTCACATCCTTGTCTAAAATTACCACCTTGGGTATATCGTGCAGGAGAAAGATTTCCTTCATAAAAATGTCCACGATTTCCATAGTTTTGTATGTGGATTTCACTGGTATGAAGTGTGCGGTTTTACTCAATTTGTCTACAAAAACCATAATTGAGTCATGTTGTTTCCTAGTGTGGAGTAAACCTGTGATGAAGTCTAATTGTTGGGTAGCGGAGGCCTCGTGTAACGGTTGTGGGGCTTAAAGCCTATAAGTTAGGGTAATAATATTGTAAATCTCCAAAATGCGTGTAGCACAAAATGTAATAGGTTGAGTCAAAGGGTTGTCTACCCAGAAATAATATAGAATAATAAGAAGTAAGTCAGTCTGCCCATGATCTGCGGACCATGGGAATGTATAAATACACTGAGGCTCTAAGGGTAGAAGGTAGTTCTTGTTTTTGGTTAATCTTGGTGTTATGGGTTTGTGAAGATAATATTATCTGCATCTGTAAGTCTGAGTCAAGGGTGTTGGTAGATAGATAGAGGCTCTGCAGCTATGTGCGCGAGGGTCTGGTAGACTTCCCATCTGTGTGTTCGGACCCCTACATTTGAGTGCCCAGGGTAGATCTGGTAGTATTGGCGAAAGATTTTAATAAAGATAAGTGGTTTCCGAAGTATCGTGGATCTATTGTGTTCTGATTTATGCATCTGTTATACGAGTCTATATATTTTTATAATTTCTTGCACTAGGTTTTATTATTAAATGTTTTCTTAAAGGTTGTAATCAAAAGATCAGATCTATAATAATTTCATTAATAAGAAAGTACACCAGCGTGGATCTTTGCGAAAGCCCGATAATAATCCAGAGTGGCGCGAGGCTACAGAACGGTTCGCGGCCCCTCCAGACCACATCAAGACATCCCAAGGGTGCAGAAACATGGTTCTAGCACCTTCCCCTACTACCTTGGGTGAGACCTCAGTCCACGCTTCGCGGACTGTTGCTAAAAGGGCTGGTAGCTACGGGATTTGTTTGGCTAATAGCTCTCCCAAGCCTGGGTCAGTGCCCAATAAGCCAACAAAGGGTTCTGTTGCTGGGAGCACGATCGGCCTAATGGATGTCTAATGGTGGAATTTTGAAGCCTTATGAAGAAAGATATGGAAGATTGCTTGGATCAGAAGTAGTTCAAGGTCATAATAGGCTCTAGCATACTCACTCGCAGACCAGGAGTTAAAAATGACAAGCGCGTTCAAGCTGCCGGTATTCAAAGGAGTAGGAAGCAAAGATCTAGAACAATTTTGGTTCGTAGTAAGGGCAGTGTGGGAAGCGCACAGAGTTATGGACGATAACATCAAAAAGGCTACTCTGGTTACCATGTTGCAGGACCGCACGTTGACGTGGTATATAAAGCACTTAAGCAATCACTCAAATGCAGGAACAGTGAAGATCTTGGGGGCATTGAAAAAAGAGTTTAGCCAACCGAAATCAGAAATGCAGTCGAACATCCAGTTTAAGGAGATCGTGATGATGCTTGGTGAAATCTTGTGGGATCTAGATGAAATATTGAAAAGTACAATCCGCGAGGTGAACATGACGCTGATGGATGTGCAACACTACGTGTGGTTTGTGTCGTCATTGACACCACATCTAAGGACGGCAATGTCACAGCAAAAGATCTAAACCTTGGCTGAAGCATTAGAGACAGCGATGAGGTTGCATGAAAATCCAATACAATATCTGGGTTTGGGAGTTCAGCAAATCCACGCACAAATACAAAACTTGTGTTTAGAATTGTAGAATTTAAAACAAGAAAAGGCACCCTGCCCAGAAGCAAGGGAAGAAGTGTGGTGCGTGAAATGCAAAGGTCAGGGTCACGATAAGGATCATTGTCTGAAATTTGGCAGGGGGTCCTATGCCATTCCCACCAGAAGCACAAGTAGGGCCAAGCGCAGTGCCCTCGCTCTGGTGCACAATCTGTTGCGTGGGGGGAAAGCACACCATAGACCACTGTCACCTACTGCAAAAGTTTACCCAGACCCCCAACAGCTATTTTGCAATTTTTGTAGATCAATGGGCCACGATGAACGAGACTACCAGAGTTATGAATTATTGATAGATCAAACAGTTGCCTATATGATGTAGATTGAGGTGCGAGGTCAGGATCCAGCTGCATCGATGGCATGCAGTGGGTTCCAAGGGCGAGGACGAGGACAAGGAATGGGGTCAGGAAGGGGCCATGGGCAGCTAATATGCTATAACTGTGGCGGACCAGGACACTACGTGAGGGACTGTATCAACCTGACTAGAATATCGTGCCCTTACTCTGAGCAATTCAATCATGAAATGATAGATTGATCCACATTGATAGCACAAATATGTGAGAAGAGGGAAGCACAACCTACGTGATGTAGAACGTCCAAACGATGACGGCCGAACCATGTGAGGAAGACCCTAATGTGAACATGGTACTTAGAAGTGGCGCAACCATAAGGGAGGATAAGAGGAAATTAACCAAGGATGATGCTGGGGTTCCCAAAGAGATGATCTAGAAGCTAGGAAGAGCTTCGCGGAGGTCTCTACCCTAGGTAGTAAGGATCAACCTGAGTCGAAAAAGGATCCCTCGACGCTAACTACCTTTTTAGAGACATGCATGAAATTTCTTTGGGATAGTGGGGCGGTTAAAGGATTACAAGAACTGATAACTAGATGCGCAAGTTCAAGTGAACCCCGCATGGTCCAGAAATTAGGGAAACATGCTTCGTGTATTGGACGGGAGATGAGGTTAACGACACAAATCAACACCTATGAGATGGATTAGGTTATCTTGGACCTAGGCTCAGATGCAAACGTGATACCTAAACAGACTTGAGAGCACATGGGCAAGCCCGCACTGGAATGGTATCCTATTCAGTTGTTGATGGAAAAACAACAGAAGATCTTGCCCAAGGGGAGACTGCACGGAATCACAGTAGATATAGAAGGCACAAACACACAAATGGACTTTGAGGTAATAGAAATTGTGGATGACAATAGACCTTATCCTACGTTGTTAGGGATTGAATGGGCCACAGATATGAATGGAGTCATTAATTTAAAGAAGCGGAAAATGATATTCGAGAAGAAGTCACTCCGCGTAGTTATTCTGCTAGACCCAGTGGAAGGAGCGCACTACACAGAACCCGTCCAAGGAAGTGATGATGAACTGGATTGTATCTATAAGGCCATTGCATGAAATCAAAATTGGGTCAATCCGTTTATAGAAGGAGGAATATCGTGGGAGCATGTAGAGTCCTGCATTGCAGATTCAGATAAGGAAGATGAACAGTGGCATAATTGGTTAAACGGGGTAACAACGTTAAACTGCAACATGATGACTAGGTCACTGTATAGCGTAAAAGGTCAATATCGAGAACTACCGATGTATGATGGGCTGACAATGGTAGATGAATTCCTGACCAAGTTTGAACACGCGGTACCAGAGCACCATCGGTGCAATGTGTTAAATTGGGCATTGTGCACGACGCTAGCGTGTTGGTGTGGGATGCATGAAGGAACCTTTGAAGACTGGAACTGTTGCAGGTGGATGATGCAAATAAGGTTTGGGAAGCCAGAACTACAAATAACTAAGAAATACGATGGATGTGATGACCCATGCATGCACCTCACCAAATGGACCCAGGCGTATGGAGAAGAGCCCCAACCGGAGTGGGTACAATTATTTTATCATACCTTGGATGTCATCCCACGGGACTGGTATATTGAAATAGAACTCCGACATGGTATGGGTGAATGGGATATCTTGCATGAAGGGTTCTTATTGACATTCTTGTTTGAGGACCAATGGATGGATATTGTTGATGATGCACTGCAAGTTGTGAAGGCCACCATTTTTTTGGTACCACTGGAACCAGAAGAAGTAGTGAAGCCAGATTGTTCACATCAGTTCAGCCAGGCCCTGGAATGTTACAATGTGCAGATAGAGAATGATGAGGAAGACCCTAGAAACATAAATATTCTGGAAACAGAGGGGAGCCGGGAGGTTTGAGGACCCACAGTTGAGGACCCCGACATCACCGCACCACTAAAAACAAAACAAGTGAACATTGGTACTGAAGAGGAGCCAAACTATGCAATGCTTGGGGACTACTGGGATGATGCCACATTGGAAAAGGTTGTCAAGTTACTTCAAGAATATCAAGACTTATTCCCGATGAAAATCACAGAGTTAAAAGGAATCCTCTGTGACCTAGGGATGATGAAGATAACTCTGAAATTGGAAGCGAAGCTAGTCAAGCAGCGACCTTATCTGTTGAATCCAAAATACAAAGCAAAGGTCCGTGAAGAATTGGATAAAATGCTTGCATTAGGAATAATTGAACTAGTGGAGGATTCTGACTGGGTACGTCCTATGGTTGTACAAGAGAAAAAGCAAAAAGGTGAAATTTGTATCTGCGTGGATCTCAGGAATCTCAATGATGCATGTGTTAATGATCCCTTTCCAGTGCCATTTACAGACGAGGTAATAGAAAATGTGACAGGATAGGAAGCCTACTCCTTCACAGATGGTTTGTTGGGGTATCACCAGATCAAGATCATGCTAGAGGATAGGAGTAAAACAACTTTCACCATCGAATCAGCCTGTTTTCAATACACTGTGGTGCCCTTTGGACTGAAGAATGTACCAGCGATATTCTCGCGAGTTGTGGTAGCTGCATTCAAGGAATTTATGCATAAGTTCTTGGAAGTATATGTTGATGATTGGACCATATTTAGGTTATTCAAGAAACATGTCGCAAGCTTATAGTTAATGTTGGATACTTATCGACGGCAACAGATTGCGCTAAATCTAAAGAAGTGTACTTTCCTCGTCCCCTTGGGGAACTTGCTTAGTCATGTGGCCTATAGGCAAGTCCTGATGGTAGACCCGTCGAATATCACCATCATACTCAATTTGCAAGTGTCATGAAGTGCCAAACAATTGCGCGCCACGCTAAGACACACTGGAAACTATCAAAATTTCATCAAGAGCTACGTACAAATCATGGCACTAATGGAACAATTGTTGAAAAAGGATGCCACTTATTGTTGGAGTGAGGAATGTAACAAAAGTTTGGAAACTCTCAAGGAAAAGAGGGTAGCAGCACGCATTTTGGTCTTTCCAAAATGGGACATCAAATTTCACATACATGTTGACACATCATGTATCGTGTTGGGCGCGGTACTCACACAAGAAGGAGTAGAAGGAATTGATCACCCGATCGCATTCGCAACCTGATAATTATCCAAGGCTAAAAAGAACTACTCCACCACTGAGCATGAGGTGTTGGAAATGGTGTATGCACTCCATAAATACCGCCACTATTTGCTCGGGGGACACTTTAAGATGTATACTGATGATTCAACGTTAAAATATTTAGTCAATAAGCCTGTTTTGGGGGGGCGCATTTGTCAATGGTTGTTATTGTCTAAGGAATATGATTTTGAAGTCATCGTAAAGTTGGGACATATAAATGTTGGCCCAGATCACCTGTCCCGAATTGAGAATGGTGAAGAGCCCACAAACTTAGAGAAGGGACTACCACTTTGAGGATATAATCCATTTCTTAACCACAAGAACCACGTCGTCGGGGTATTTTGTGTAGCAGAAGAAAGAATTGGTAATACGCGTATCAGACTTTATTTTTATTACAGGGCACCTCTATAGGATGGGTAACGATAAAATACTATGCAGATATGTACCTGAATTGGAGTGAGGACAAGTCCTTGCCAAAGCACATGGGGGGGTTGCAGGAGGACATTATGCAGGACATGCCACAGCGCCGAAGATTCTCTACACCGGACTATGGTGGCCAACTCTACATCAAGATTCAAAACTGTACTGTTAGACCTGTGACGTATGTCAACAAACTCGAAAACCATCATGGAAGGATGAAATGCCAGTCAAGCCATAGATAACGCTACAACCATTCGAAAAATGGGCAATCAACTTTGTGGGGCCTATCGCACCTCAAGGGAAGATGGGTGCGCGCTATATCATCACCGTGACAGAATACTTGACCCAGTGGGCAGAAGCACAACCAGTTAAGGACTGCACGACTACTACAGTTGCAAAAGTTTTATTTGAGAATGTGTTGACACGGTTTGGATGTCCCTAAATTCTAATAAGCGATTGTGGAAGGAACTTCCTGAATGATACTATCAACATGTCCATGGAGGAATTCTAGATGTATCATCAAAAAAGTACACCACACCATCCACAAGAAAATGGTACCATCGAAGCAATCAACAAGACTTTGGAGACTGCATTGACCAAGGTATGTAACACGTAGCGAAACGATTGGGACTTGTGCATCCCTATTGTGCTATGGCCATACCGAACCATGTGTAAGAAGTTGCCAGGCCAGACACCTTTCAAGTTATTCTATGACATGGAAGCCATTATGCCAATGGAATACATTGTACTTAGTTTGCGAATCATGGCAATGATAGGCATAGCAGACTATGGGGCTTTGGAAGAACAGCTTGCCCAGCTGGAGGAACTTGAGGAGGAATGGTTTTTGGTTGGATTCCATCAGCAAGTATAGAAGTAGTGAGAGAAAGCTTGGCATGATCGCCATATCGAGGTGCACACTTTCAAGAAGAATGATCTAGCATTACTATATGACAGCAAGTTCGAGAAATTCCCTGGCAAGCTCCTAATGCATTGGTTGGGACCCTATGTAGTCAAAGAAGTTACAGATGGAGGTGCAATCTAGCTTGCCAAACATAATGGAGACCCCTTCCCGGGAATAGTAAATGGCAGTTGTGTGAAGCTCTATACAGCTGGGCCAACTTCCTAACTAGCTACCCGAAGGATAGTCTCATTGCTCCACCTAGTTGAAAGAGAGGGCAGGATGATAAAGCAGTCTGGGGGGATGCTGTACGACAACCCAGGTGCGCATAGATTTGGTCTGTCACAAGGGTCACATTTGCATGGAAGGGGCTGTGCTGCTATGTTGACAAGCAGAGAGGTGACCGTTTCTATCGCTATTCATGATCAGATGTCTAACTCATGGCAAAAAGGAGTGGGCAACGGGCAATTAAGAGACAAGGTACAAACCAGATCCGGACCAACCTACCGCAGGCTTAACATTATGGCACCAAAAATGGAGGGAACAATTAAATTTGAATTTCAAAATGCTTATAATTATAGGGGGGCATTCGCCGAATGAGCTGCACTTTTGAGAAAATTAAGCTATTGTGTCTGCCAACCGATATGGCACTGTTCATTATTTACACTCAAGGAGTAAGCTCGAGGGTTGTGATATGGCCAATGGAGCTGCAGAGTTTAGCACCAACGATAGGGGACGTGCCAGAAATTCCTAGACATGAAGCATAATTGGTCCAGATGACACTGCTTAACCCATGGGTTGGCTGACGAACCATAAACGATAAGGGAAAGACTATACATATGGACACAAATGATGAAATTGCCATGAACAATTCATCGCTAGTGTACCTTTAAGATTGGGATCTCGCAAAAAGAAGCAATGGTCTTGCAAAATTGCAACACAAGCTACAACAAATAGTCCGTATAGTAGACCAGATGTTGGAAATTTGCTAGTATGGCGTGAGGAGTTCCCGTATGTGACACCCCAGGTAGAGCTAAAATCCTATGAGGGGGTGTGTTCTGTTAACTGAGTAGAGCAGAATGAGCATTATCGATTACGTGAATTGGTAGAGGCAATGGATCAGGAGCTGGAAGAAACATTGCATGAGACAGAGATGGAGCAGTAGAACGAAGTACGTCACTCATAGGGAGGTGACAGCAAAGCCTAGGCAGCACGTATTGCCGCACCGATGAGTGACTCAAGATGAGTCATGATGATTGTGTTGGGGGACTATTGGGTAGTGGAGGCCCCGTATAACGGTTGTGGGGCTTAAAGCCTATAAGTTAGGGTAATAATATTATAAATCTCTGAAATCCGTGGACTGCGAAATTAATAGGTGGAGTCAAAGGGTTGTCCGCCCAGAAATAATATAGAATAGTAGGAAGTAAGTCGACCTGCGCATGGTCCCCTGACCATGGGAATGTATAAATAGAGAGAGGGTCTAAGGGTAGAAGGAAATTCTTGTTTTTTGTCGATCTTGGTGTTATGGGTTTGTCAAGACAGTATTATTTGCGCCTGTAAGTCCAAGTCAAGGGTGTTGGTAAATAGATAGAAGCTTTGCAACTGTGTCTGTAGAGGCTTGCTAGAGTTCACAGCTTTGTGCATGGACCCCTGCAGCTGAGTGCACAGGGAAAATCTAGTTGTATTGGCGAAAGATTTTAATAAAGATAAGTGGTTTCTGAAGTATCATGGATCTATTGTGTTCTGATTTTTGCATCTTTTATATGAGTCTATATATTTTTTATAATTGCATGCACTGGGTTATATTGTTAAATTTTTGCTTAAAGGCTGTAATTAGAAGATCAGATCTATAATAATTTCATTAATAAGAAAGTACACCAACACAGATCTTCACGAAAGCTCGATAATAATCTAGAGTGTCGCAAGGCCACAGAATGGTTCGCAACCCCTCCAGACCACATCAAGACATCCCAAGGGTGCAGAAGCCTGGTTCCAGCACCCTCCCCTGCTACCTCGGGTGAGACCTCACTTCGTGCACTGCAGACTGTTGCTGAAAGGGTCGGTAGCTACTAGATTTGTTTTGGTTAATAACTCTATTGAACTTGGGTTAGGGCCCAATAAGCCAACACTAATGATATGGTATCCCATTTCCATTCTGGAATGGGCAGTGGTTGCAACAAACTAGCAGGATGTTGATGCTCTGCCTTCACCAACTGACACTCCAAACATTTGGATAAATAATCTATGACATCCTTCCTTAATTCAGGCCAAAATTACCCTTTCTTGATGGATGATAATAATTTGTAGTAACTTGGATGGCCCACACAAGGTTTTTGATGAAATTCATCCATTATTAAGTGTTTAACAATGCTTTGGTTAGGAACATAAATTCTATTTTTGAAGGTAAGGATGTCATTAAGACTTGTTTCGAAATCTGATTTTTCTCCTTCTCACAGAGCTTCTTTTCTCTCATGCCAAAGAAAAGTGTATTATGGATCTTAGACCGATGCCTCCTTTATCATTTTGGAATGCTTGAGCGTGCTTGACTGATTTGAACCTCATAAATGCAATGTACCTTCCAACTCAATGCATCAGCCACCTGATTTTCCTTTCCTTTAAGATGCTTCATTTCAAAACTGAACTCACCTAAAAATACCATCCATCTGGCTTGTCAGGCATTTAGGCCAGACTGGTTGAAGAAATTGGTAAGGTTGCTATGATCTGTTAACAACAAAAATTTCTTCCCCAACAAGTAGTGTCGCCACATTTTAAGTGTATGCACTACCGTTGTTAATTCAATGTCATAAGTGGAGTATCATTGTTCATAACCCTTCAATTTCCATGATTCGTAAGCAATAAATTTAACTTCTTGTGTCAAAAATTTGCCAACACCTTCTTTACTTGCATCCGTGCAAACCATAAAATAGTTTTACAGATCTACTACTTTTAGGATGGGTGAAGTGGTAAGTAGGTGTTTTAATTTTTCAAATCTTTGTTGACATTCGACTATCCATTGAAAGGTGCATCCCTTTTTCTGTAAGGAAGTCATTGGAAAAGAAATTTTTGAAAACCCTTCAATGAACCGACGGTAGTACCTGGCTAAACCCAGGAAGGACCTGATATCAACGACATTCTGTGGAGTAGTCCATTCCATAATAGTTTTGATATTTTTCGGGTCTACCACTATTCCTTCTACTGATATAACATGACCTAAGTATTCAATCTGATCTTTGAAAAAATCACATTTTCTCAATTTAACATATAACTAGTGCTCCTGTAAAGTTTGTAGCAGAATTCTCAAATGTTCTTTCTATTCCTCCTGATTTTTAGAGTATATCATAATGTTTTCAATAAAAATTAACACAAAATTATCAAGATAGGGCTAGAAAATGTGTGCACCAAACTCATCAAGGTAGCTGGGGCATTCTTGAGGTCAAATGGAAACACCACGGACTTGTAATGACCATAACGAGTTTGGAATGCAATTTTGTAGATGTCCTCATTCTTTATCCTTATGTGGTGGTAATTAGATCTTAAGTCGATTTTTTGGAATACTTTGGATCCTTGCACTTGATCAAATGAATCATCAATACATGGCAAGGGATACTTATTTTTGATGGTCAGCTTATTTAACTCACGATAATCAACACACAATCTGAGTCTTCCATCTTTATTCTGTAAAAATAGTACGGGAACTCCCCAAGGGGACACCCTAGGGTGGATGTATTTTTTTAACTAGAAGCACCTGAAGCTGCATTTTGAGTTCTCTCAACTCAGTTATTTTCATGCGGTAAGGGGCCTTGGATACCAGGGCTGCACCTGGAACTAGTTCAATGGTGAAGTCAATATCCTGTTTGGGTGGTAATCTACGAATAGATTCAAGAAATATATCAGCAAATTCCTAAATGATAGGAATATTTTCCAAGGAGGTCCTTTTATTCTTGGAGTTGGTAAATCCCACTTGAACAACATACATTTGAAAACCCTTCCGAATACACTTTCCTAGCTAACTAGCAATAATAGGGCATAGTTTGGTATTAGTCTTGATTCCTTGATGTTCCCCCATTTATCCTGATTCTGAAATAAACTTGATAGTGTTATGCGTGCAATCAACCAAGGACCAACATTTTTCCAACCAATCCATTCCAATTAAAATTTCATCTGAACCCAAAGGGAGAATGTTGAGGTTCACGTGAATGGGTTATCCTAGGATGGTTATGGGACATTGTTCTGTTTTGGCAAATACCTTTCCTTTTGACCCAGTGGCTAGTTGAACTAGCCAAGGTTTTGGAAATTTACTGGTTTGCAGTTCACACCTTTCCACCACTTTAGGACTAACATAACTTAAGCTAGCATGGGGATCAAATAAAACCGAAATAGGTTGCTTAGAAATCATACCTTTGCATTCAATCATGGTGGGTTCATACTCTACTTGATGATCATCCAGGGAAGCATTCCTTCTGGGTATGTTCCTCACCACTTCTCCAATAATGGATGCTTCCTGCATGCTTTCAAGTTGTTCCGTTCTCGCCTTATGCAAACAATTTTTGTAGTAGTATAGTTCTTCACATCCCTAGCATTGCAGCAATAGTTTTGACCGTTGATCATTACTGAATTTATTAACCCCTCCTGACTGCCTATTTTCAGAATAGACAACCTTGGGTTGCTTCTTTGCTGGGAATTTATTGAGATGCTTTTGCTGTAAATTTCTGCTACTAGAAAATTCTGGGTGTCTACTTGGAGTCAGAATTCTTCCATTCTTATTCATCCCTCCTTTAGATCCTTCATATTTTTGTTTCATTTGTTGATAACATATGTGGGCTTTCCGTACTACATCATCCATTGTTTTGGGGTAGCTGAACTCAAGTTTCTCCTTCATGAAATTAGGTAAGCTACTAATGAAACGTTGAGCATTGGCTTTATCCTCCTATATATAAGGCACATAGCGTAGAAGAGAGGTGAACCGAGCCACATACTCATCCATAGTTAAGGTCCCCAGTCTTAATTCGTGAAATTCCTTTGCTTTCTCATCATAATAATGCTCAGTTAGATACTTATGTTTAAAATGTTTTTGGAATTCATTCCATGTCACCTGTTTCTCGCCAATATTTCTTACTGTTTTGATTTCTTCCCACGACAAGGTTTTGTTTCCTCTTAACTGATAAACTGCAAAATGTGCCTTCAACCTATTTGTGTATTCATAAATCTGAAAAATATTTACCCATATGAATTAATCAAGCTTCCACTTCTTCTTTAGATTCCCCTTCTAAGAGTGATGGTTTAATCTTTTTGAATTCTCCTTGTCGTTCTGATTTTTGTCTTTTTATTTTACACTAGTCGAAAACATTATCTGAGCATCCTTCTTCATCCTCCCTTTGTCTCTTAGTTGATTCAACATTTTCCTCACCATCCTAAGATGTTGAGGTCTTTTCTCTGTCCTCAGCACTGGGGTCTCGATGTCTTTAGTTCTGTCGATTAGACAGACTTCTGAGAATCCTCTCCTATTCTAGGTGTAATCGTTCATTGTATGTTCTTAAATATTCCATCTCAATACATAACTGTTGAATAGTTTCAAGTAACACTGCATTATCTTAACAAGTCTCCTCACTGAACTGTATCCAAATGTCAGGGTTCGCATTCACATAAGCTGGTTTTGGAGTATTGGGTTGTCTTGAACTTCTCTGCATTCTGCCCTTTGTATAGAGACTATTTATGTGTTCACATATGTGTTTTATTTAATTAGATTTAAGAAATCACACACACACAGACACACACACACACACACATATATATATATATCCCAAAGAGTCTCAATGTATAAACCTAAGCTCTGATACCACTTGTAACACCCTAAACATTACAAAAGAAAATAAAAAAATAATTTAATTCACTGGGCCTAACTTACCAACTATCACATCAATTAATTGTTATGATTACGAGGTGATGAAGCTTTTCATTCGGTACAATCGATTGATTTTTGTTATGTGATATTAAGTACATACACAGTCTATGTTAAGCCCTTTGTTTGACATTAAAGGGGCACATGGCCTCACTCGAGTCATGGAACCCATCACACTGCTTTGGTGTAAATGCATGAGGTACAACTCTCCACGTGGCGCGATCTATGGCTGTCCACTGGCATGCCTTCGTTCACCGTTGAGACTTTGGCTTGACACATGTTCTCACTTACCTGCATCGATCTTCCTGGGGACAATCCAATGGTGGAGCAGTTTTAGGTTGGGGCCAACTACACTACTCCCACCTACGGTTCAGCGGAACTATAATAGGTTCAACTACTAGGTCTTCCATCTATCCTAAAGCTATTGGATGAGAGCCATGGTCTTGGCTAGAAGGTCTTCTCGGTGAGGTAATGGTGAAAAATTGATTTATACAGTTGTATGCCTAATAATTGTTTCCTTTGTGAATTTTACATCCTCATGGATGGTAATGGTTCAACACAAAAACCTCAAGTCCAGGGGCATCGCCACCTTGGGCTGCTTCATCGATGGTTAGAGAAATTCAAAGTCGAGCCTAGAAAGGTGAGATTTCATCGATGGTTAGAGAAATTCAAAGTCGAGCCTAGAAAGGTGAGATTTTACTCTGTGAAATCATTTAGTTTCATTGTTTGGTTTAGTTATATCCGCAGGTTAATAAGGTTTTCTTTCTCTTATCATATAGGTGGACTGCATCCTCATGGAACTTTCAATGTTCAGGTGAATTTTCCCGTCGACTGTTCTATTCTTCACCAATTTATTTTATGTCTATATATATATATAGATAGATTACATACCTCACTTAATGGTGTGTTTGGGGTTGTTGAAGGTAACGTGCCACCCTTACCTGGCTTCATATGGAGTTGATTTCGCGCCCTCTATGTTCTCAAGGATGGATACGGTTTGTACAAGTTGGAATTATTCACAAAAACTTACCAAGTTTACTTTCTAAGTTTTTGATGCCTACGATAAATTTCTTAGAAGAGTTTTTTGGCTAGAGCCTACCTGTGTCTTTGCGGGTTTTGCGGGTCTTAGCTTTTTGTGGGAAGACTGTGTAAAAAGTTAATGTCAATTCGGTTATTTACAAAATTGATTTAGGTTGCTTTATTTTCTGGTTCGAAACATTGTTCAGTCTCTGATTTTGTAATTTATGAGTATAGAATTCCTTTCGAACAATTAATGTTTGATGTATTCAGAGGTCAAGGGTTCTTTAGAGTTTAAGGGTTTTATTATAATAAATTGAGGGAACACTGATTCAGCCTTTTCCTGGTTGAATCCAATAGAACTTTGCACTCTGCTGCAGTAATATTTCGGTCGTAAAACTTACTTATTATATATTATAATATATATTATATATATATAAACTTTTCCTTTTTATCGCCTACGGAAGGGGTTTCCCTGCTCCATACGATTGTTTACCAAATTCGTTGATATCTACGTTGTTGTTTATTTAACGTTTCTGTTACTTATTTGCATTAATGGTTATGCTTTGAGGAATTCACCAAGTTATTTCTTGCTACCCTATGCGTGCAGAATCTTTGTTTCTTGAATACCAAAAGCTTTAACAGTCCTAAATGATAGAAGGAAATACTCCGTTTAAGGTTAAATTTTACATTCTATCTTAACCGGGAATGTTTTCTACTTATTTTTACATCTCTATTTTACAAATAGAATTGTAGGAGCCCAATGTTCCTTTGGACTTCATGGTTTACTAGCCTTACTTTACTGTACATTTACAATTGTTTTTGTGCTATGAACTCCTTTCAATTCTTGTACTGAAAATCTGAGTTATTTAGTTCTCTAAGAAAGAAATTCTTTATTTGAACAGATCCTATTATTAGTTTAAGAATAATTTTCATACTATGTAATCAGTTATCATGATATTGTAAGCAAACATTTACTCTATTAATCTATCATCATCTTCGCTTAAATAAAAGCTATATTACTTATCTGATTAATTTATGAGCATAAAATCTCAAAGATATCTGTAAAATCTTTCCTCCTAGCCATGAGCCTCACAATTACATCTAGGCTCTCCTTCGAGCACTTTCACTTTTTTGCATTGAATTATATCCAACTACAGTCGGTGCCTTGGGCCTCATGGCTCCACTATCTAGCCTCATGTCCCAACTACAGTCAGTGCATTGGGCAAATCCCAAAGATATTTGGAAAATATTTCCTCCTAGCCATGAGCTTGACGATTACATCTAGGCTCTCCCTCGAGCACTTTCACTTTTTTGCACTGGATTATATCCAACTACAGTCGGTGCCTTGGGCCTCATGACTCCACTATCTAACCTCAAGTCTCAACTACAGTCCGTGCATTAGGCAATCGACTGTTAATGAGCAACTTCCCACTGGTCACTCTCTCCCCATCTCTAGGATAGTCCCCATTTTCTATCTTTTCCCCTCTATATTTCCTTTTCCAGGGCAAGGGTATAATTGTTTCTTTTAATTATAACAAACAATTTGTCTTAATTAACATATCTCAATTCCTAATCAATCATAAATTATGTAACAACTTGTTATATGTTTCTTGTTAATTGTTTCTTTTAATTATAGCAAAAAATTTGTTTTAATTAACATGCCTCAATTCCTAATCAACCCTAAATTAGGTAACAGCTTGTTATCTAGCTTTCCAACGTCGTCATTGTCATAACATAATAGAAAATAAATGCAGTAAATCATAAAGTTGAATTTAATAATCACTTTTCTTTAAAAGAGTATGGGGTGTTACAATTAAACTTAATGTTTATTATTAACTAATAATATTTTTTTTAAACCTACTTTAATAAAAAAAATATATATTATTAAAAAGACGGATGTAGCCTATGTTTGAATAGCCACACCAAATGAAACCAAAGGGCAACACCAGTGTTCATAAATAATTTTGTAATAAATTACTTTAATTTCTTTTCAATATCCACACGCACAGTAGGAATTTGAAATCTGAATCACTCATGAAATTTGGTGATTTAGACAACTTATCGCATGTTTAAGTTATTTTAACCAGGGATGTTGACGGTTATGAAAACATTTACAACTTTAGCACCCGTTTAAGTTATTTTAACCAGCGAGGCTGACGGTTATGAAAAAATTTACAACTCTAGCACCTTTTTAAGTTATTTTAACCACGGATGTTAACGGTTATGAAAAATATTTGATTGAGAAAAATCACCGAGCGCAATTTGCCCGTCAAATTCTATCTCTCAACCCACCAAATGAAACCAAACGCCAACTGAAAGTTTCATAAATAAGTTTTTAATAAATTACTATTTTTTTAATATATTATAAAGATAGCCGCTTTTCATAAATGATTTTTTAATAAATTATTCAAGGATAACCATTTTTGATATATGATTTTTTAATATTGAAAAATGATTAGAATATTTTTCATATATAAGGCGATAGGCCTTTCTTTTGAAAGGGATCTTCGTCCTCCTTTTCATTCTCAAACTGACACCTGGAGGACTGGGCAATTTGGTTAATATTCGTTGAGGCTTGATTCCAGGGTTAACACCTGGCGTGAGCTGGCGTGAGCAGGGATTCATGGTCTCCTTGCGTCATGGTCTCAACCGATAATCTTTGCAGCTGGTGCATTCTATTGCCCGGGTCTCGGAAAACCTCAACTGAACACTGTTATGCCAACGCCTTTCTCCAAGAGCCAGAATGTGCAAATTCCAGAACTCCTCGACCTCCCATTGCGCCAGAGCTCCTACGTTTCATGTCATTTTTGGAAGCTACTAGGTCATGAACATTGACTATGGCTTCAAGCTGTTCGACATTTTCAGTACTTGCAACTCACGCCCGACAATGGCTTCATGCTGCTGGGCTACTCCAAGGCCTCCCCGCTCTTCGAGGGCTTCCCCGACAAGCACCTCCCCTATCACAACATGACAGGGATGGGTTGCGACGCCTTCTACGACTGCCCTTCTTGGGTTGGATTTGGCCAGAAGAGCAGAGTCACCAGGCCCCCACCCTGCTGTGGGATCCCTTATTCCTCCATTGGCTCCTTGAATCTCTCGCGCCTCCAGTGCTACTCTTACGCCACTGTCTACAATTCATCCCCCATCAAGGTCGCTAACCATAGGGAATGGTCATATACATCTCATATTTGATAAGAGATCCATGGCTGAAAAACTTGTCAAGGATCTTTTTGCTGTTTGCGAATCCATCAGAACAAGTTTCTCTGGTGATTTCTGCCTGGGGCCTCCTGAGATCGGTTCGGTTATCCAAATGGAAAAGATAGAAGAGGTAATGTTACAATTTTGAATGATAGCTTCATCTGTTTTGTTTTTGCTACATAACTTTTTATGAGAGTTTCGTCAGCTATGTTGTTTATACTTGAATATTGGGCATTACAGTGATCTCATCTGTCTAAAGTCCCCACAGTCACTTGGGATATCTGTGTTGACATTACTGTTTGCTTCCTCCTGCCCTGCGATGGATAAAGCTCGGATCTTGTCACGAAATGGTCTGGATGTATTTAGTGGCTAACCGTAGGGAATGGTCATATGGGATTCAACTCAACTTTTCGCTGCCAGAGGATTCAGACTTCTGCAGATCCTGTAAAACCTCCAATGGCATTTGCGGTTACCAATGCTTTCCTCCCTTCTCTGATGCCTTCCAATCATCTATCTATGTTTCATATCAATACCATCCTAATGGTTGATGTTTGATCTGACATTATAGACGAAATTCTATAAATGTTACATTAAAAAACTTTCTTAATTTGAATTATACCATGGAAACATCTCATATTTGATAAGAGATCCATGGCTGAAAAACCTGTCGAGGATCCTTTTGCTATTTGCAAATCCATCAGAACAAGTTTCTCTGGTGATTTCTGCCTAGGGCCTCCTGAGATCGGTTCGGTTACCCAAATGGAGAAGATAGAAGAGGTAATGTTACAATTTTGAATGATAGCTTCATCTGTTTTATTTGTGCTACATAACTTTTTATGAGAGTTTCGTCAGCTATGTTGTTTATACTTGAATGTTGGGCATTACAGTGATCTCATCTGTCTAAAGTCCCCACAGTCACTTGGGATATCTGTTTTGACATTACTATTTGCTTCCTCCTGCCCTGCGATGGATAAAGCTCGGATCTTGTCACGAAATGGTCTGGATGTATTTAGTGATTTAGGCTTTCTTTAAAAAATCCAAGGCCAATCATTTTGTGCCAAACTTTTCATGAAGTTTTCACTGATATGGGTTTGAAGGATTTAGATCTCATCGAGTTAACCAAAATCTGCTTTTCATGGATCCTTGAAAGTTTTGAAGTTATTAAGGTTCTGAATTTTTTTTTATAGGAAGCGAGTTCTCCTAGAGAGGATGGAGAAACACAAGTTGAAGTAACTGTCAGATGATTTTGGCATCCATGAAAAAAAAGAAAAGAACAAAGAAATAGGTCTCTCTCTCCATAGATGTTTAGCAAGAATTCCCCATAATGACAGATCACCAACATCCTTCTTAAAAAGTGTAAATTAAGCATGTCAGAGAGATGCTTACAAAGGTGAGGTGCCTTGCCTAATACCATGATTACCATGTCTAGTTTGTTGCTCACCAAAAACAGTTACAAGATTGGCATGGTGATGCTCCCAGTCTCTACGATATTAATGGCAATTCACGTTTTATCAATACGTGTACCAAAGGAGTTATAGTTCATGGAACGCGGGATCCTGTGCCTGGCTCGTTTGACATAGTGCAGATGCTTGGAAGGGAAGTCCTAACAGGGTGGATGACTAATAATAAGCCAACATAATTACCTTTCATATCAAAGGGCTTGAATTCAAATAGCCACATTTACTCTGACCAACATCAACCTTTACTTTCTCACCCACTACATAAACAATGCTAAGAACAAGAATTGAGCACTTGCTCAAAATAAACAATGCTGAGAACAGGATGCATGAAATGCCCAAGTTATTCTAGCAAGACATTAAAGTAATATTACCAAGGAGTTTATTTCACCTGCACAGATGATTCTGGAATCTCCTGAGAAACATGCTGAGAATCTAAATCTGAGCTCTCCATTGACTGCAAACTTTCCTTCTGCTCAGCCTGTTTTTCGGCATCTTTTATTCTCTGTTCCTCATTTTCCCTTTTCTGTCATTCCTGCTCTTCTACCTTTTCTATTGCTTCTTTAGTTACTGCCAACCACATGTAAACAGTAACATAAAATTTTCAAAAAAATAAGTACCCTATCGGCATATGTCAATAACAACAACAGATTTTTGAGAAAATGAGCACCCTGAGATAATTGTGCAAATTCATGAATCTCTGTTTTTATAAATCTTCTCTAACATACTTATTACTTATACAAAAAGATTTAAATTGCACTTTTAATCATTCTCATTCATCTGAGTTGATTACAACATAATGTAAAGATTTAAGCCTTCATCTACTGGTATGCTTGCAGGCCAGCAACAACCCTCCCACCAAAGCATCATAAAACAAACCCGAAATTGGCATCACAGTGGGCAAATTTTGGGTTTACGGTTGGCACCGCCATCATTTGGCATTAACATTAATTTACAGATTAAACAGCAATACCCAGGATTATTAGGTTCCTTCCAACATCCACGGGAACGAAAACTTTTATATTTATAGAAAAGACTGAATCACAATCTAAAGACCAGCATTACAAACATTCTACTAAAGAAATATTTGACTAGACCATAACTTTAAGTTTGTCAACCAAATCCTTCAGTTTTGTCTCCTCCTCTTTTAATGATGCTAGCTCAACTTTCTCTTTTGCAATCATCTGCTTTGCATGTTCTACCTCCTTCCTTCGAATTTCAAATCCTTCTTTGTATGTTGCTAACTTTCTCTTTAGCTTTTCTCTGGTTACTCTCCCGGCCTCCCAACATGTGTTTGAACATTTCACTTTGCCATCATACTCATCACTCCCATCACAGCATTCTGTAAAAAGTCGACTGTTAGCAATAAATAAAGAAATCCATGGAAGTGTACTTTATGAGCACACCCAGTATCAAAATTTCTTTAATAAGGGAATTTTCAAGTGGAGAAAGCGGAATGTTTTGGATATTAACATTCTAAATTGGAGGGAGGAGTTTACTAAAGATCTAGGCAAACATTCAAAAGTCCCATAACATAGGCTCCAAAAGAAATTCTTTAAATTTGCAATTTGAATACAAGACTAAATCAAAGATTAATTAAAAGAGAAAATCAAAATGGCGCCCATACAAAAAAGTTAAAACCACCTCAACAGGAAGATTTGTCCCCGAAATTCTACTGGTGGCATTACCCAACTTACCAACTCACCAATCATCACCTGTCACTAATTGGCTGCACAGGTAGATCAGATGCTGTAAAGTTACCTCAAAACTTAAAAGCTTCTGACATTTAATTTGTGGTGACATAATGAACAGAGAGACATTAGGGTATTAACTTATCATCTACTTATCGCACTATACAATTATGGCTTTCAATGTAGTATCATTCTATATATGTATATTATTCTTTACAAAATATAATAATAATATCATCGTTTCTAATGGAATTAATTTTTAATAACAACATATCAAAATGTTTTCTAATATTATGTTTTGACTTTCTACATGATAGTCATGGTGGTTATTGCCTTCGTCACTAGCAAGCTTTGTATGTTCTTGGCCATCTATAAAGGTTTCTTGATTTTGGATAATTAATTTAACCTCTTGATTTTGGGTAATTAACTTACTCTAAAATGAAAAAAGACATTCAATGTGTTCTTTGTAATATAGATATAAACAAAACATCTAAAGAAAAGATTGCACAATGATCCAGTCCAAGAAAATTTACAACAAATCAATTAACTCTTCTATAAAAATTCAACAATTCCAATTTTTTAGTCACACTCAATAAAAAAACTCCACATCACTGCCCTCTACATGTTGTCTCGCCACTTGCATTATCCCGACATTCTTCTTCATGTGCTACTCTTTGTTCGTCTGGGGGAAGACTCGTAGGAGACTGTCACCCCAAACTTTTATAAACTATTAATTTTGAAAACTTCTTGCTCCAATAAGTCGGCTCCACTTCACCCGGGGCCCTTACACATCACCAAAATTCACACATCATCCTCGTGTTTAATCATCCCAAGACTTTCGTTAGTTGCACACTTCTCCAATCACATGGGTGACGAACTTTGGGAGATGGAGATATTTCTTGTCAAATATGCATCTCAATATATGTTGGACGACAGCGTCCCTCAGACTTAATAAACTAAACCTCGCCTTTGTTCTTACCTCGGCCCTTCTGCGTATCATTCTCTTGCTCTGGTTCATCTTTTGTCCACTATTATCATCATGTTTCCATTGTGGTTACTATGATCGCTTTGTTGTGTAACTTTGCTTTCTTTGGATTATTGATCCCATGTAGTGATCAACGATAAATTAAGACCTTCCTCAACTGTAAATAGGAGGATTCAACAATTTGTCAGTATTGAGTTTGGCGGAAAAACAGAGTTAGGTATTCAGCGCGCTTCAACTTAAGGACAAGATTTGACTTCAATCAATTGGGGATTCAGCTTTAATCAATTGGAGATCCAAAATCGATTATGCTTTTCGTCAGTAGCTCGGCTTTTTGCTGATTTACTATCGCTCTATATCAAATCCCAAATGAAAGTGGTGGTAAAGACATTTTGACCTGTGTGTGCCCACTGCCCACTTACGACGGTTGTGATGAATTCAGAAAGCACCGAGCAAAGCATAAACGAGACGACAAATTTTAAAATACAATTTGCTTTATAATGTTTAACGTGAATTTCAGGTAAGGCATCTCAACTGGTCATGGCCGTGCAAGTGATGACGGTGAGAAGCCCAGTATTCCAGTTTTCCCCGGTAAGAAATGTACTCAAAGTGAACAAAAAGCAAACAAATGTAATTAAAAGTCAACCATAAAAATATACAAAATAAATAAACATAGGTTTCATATATTTACCTTGCTTATTAGTAGTATTAATACTTATTTTTTAATATAATTTTATATGTTATGGAGATCAATACTTCTTTTTTTCCTACTATTTTTATGATATTTATATAGAAATGTTTGGTGTTTTTAGTGGAGATTAATTAGTTCTATTAATTTAATTTAAGTAAAGTAATTAAAATTAGGTTAAATTTGATAGACATTTATTTATGATTTTTGTGATTTTTGTTTAATTAAATATTTATGATTTTTTTTTTTTAATTTATTGGATTTACAAGTATGTTTTATATATTTATTTTTCTTATTAATATTATTACTATAATTTTATATGTTATTGAGATTAATATTTTTTTGTTCACACTAATTTTTTTATGATATCTATATAGAAGGGTTTGGTATGCTTAGTGGAAATTAATTGGTTCTATTCTAATTTAAGTAAAGTAATTGAAAACTGGATTAAATTTGATAGATATTTATTTATGATTTTTATTTAATTAAATATTGATAATTTCTTTAAAGATTCTTATCTTACTGGAACAATTCCTTCGATTCTAGGCAACTTGACTTGCACTGATAAACTGTGAGTTGCTTGCATAGTTAATGCTCGAATTGTGTGATTTAGGGTGAAGCAATTTACTATAATTTAGTCTCAGCAATATCAAATCAAAGGATTTGACACGAAAATATCCAGCTATTCAGATATTCAAAAACACCAATTATGAGCATTTAACCTTGAATAACATTGTAATATTATCACTTTACATTCAAAGAAAAGTTCAAAACCACAAAGTATTTACAGTTTTCAAATTTTTAAGAAGAGGTAAAGTATTTATAATTTTCAAATTTAAAAGTGACAAACAAAAACCTCAAACAGTACATTTATGAGGGATTAAAAAACACACTAACAATACATGATCCAGTTTGCGTGTAGACAAAAAAAATTCTTAAACTACTGACCAACATTTCTATAATATAAAAGTGACAAAAATTTTGCTCATATGATCTATCATAGGCTGCACTTCCAATTTCCCAATAACAAAATGGTGCCCTGAGTATTTATTTGAACATATTTTGTTCCCATATAAAATATTAAGCATTCCTTGAAATTGTGGGTTTCTTGACTTTTGACCAATAACTGTTTGTTGCTAGGATGCTGATGATTCAGTGCCTTTCTTCTGGGGCACTGCAGCTGATGATTACCTTGTACTATCTGATGAGCCAAATGTCCTAAAAGAAGGATGTGGAAAATCTTTTGCTCTATTTCCCCGAGTTAATATAGCACTGCTAAATTAGAGCTTATCTGTTTTTTAGCTATCTGGCACATGAAAGTGTAGTTGAATGTTGGCTATAGAGCCTCTAATGTAATATCGGTTGTTTCATTTGCCTTCACAGGTTGTTACTTCTCTACATCAGGGGGATTGCACAGCTTTGAACATCCTTTGAATAAGTTGATGCCAATGCCTCGTGTTGATAATGCATTTGGCAATAGGAGGATGATGCCAATGCCTCGTGTTGATAGTGCATTTGGCAATAGGAGGATCTCTTCCTCTTGCTGGGTAGAATCCTCTCATGGTAAGCTCATTACTAATATTTCACAAGAGTTCACTTATGATAATTTAATGACTTTTCAAGCACTTGGAGAGCAACAAGATAGCAACCAATAGTAAGGTTATTGTAGAGGCAGCCACATGAATAGAATTATCCTCTAAAGTTGATGACTTCTTCACTTTATATTTAGATTTCAATTTTCCTATGGCTGTAATAAAAGTTTCAAATGCACTTAATAAAAATGTATCAACTCTTTGAATAATAATCAAAATGCAGGGGGAGACAATACAATCACCAGCGCCCAACAGACGTACAATTATCAAAGCACTCATGGTTGCTATTCCAAGCAAGTTAAAGCAATCAACCCAGAGCTTGGGATCAATTCCCACAAAGCAATTCTATCCCTGCTTTTCAAATTCCTTCAAGCTTTTGAAAGTAAAACCAATGAATTATCAATATAATTTTACAATAATAAAAAGCAATTAGAAGGCCTTTAGCGAGCTCAAATTGCTCATCCGTTAGGCTTGAACCAACATCTCTTCTAGAGAAATTCAACAATTCTAATTTTCATATTATATATTAAATTGTGTATTAGAGAAAGAATTAATAGTTGGCTTGCAATATCTCTATCATTCATTTTAATTAAAAATATAAATTACAATATTAAAATTATAAGTAAAAATAAATAAAACTAAAAATAAAAATAACTAAAATTAAAACTTAAAAACCACAAAAAAAATGAACCATACAAAAACCAAATCTACTTAAACAAAATGATATAAATAGTCAAATAGTCAAACTAAATTAAAATTAAAAACTGGCGTAGTCTGCAACGACCTTTAAAATAAAATCTTTCTAAACTAAATGAAATTCACAAATCAGCTAGTAACCATTCTTTTGGGAATTCGATGGTAATCCTCTCTCTCTTGTGCCCAGATTTTAACTATGATCGTGTTTTCTTTGCCCGATCGTGATGATCTTTGTAGCCATTTCTATTACCTTCTGCAAACAACCGCAACCAATCTGTATTATTCGTTCCGACAAAATCTCTTTTTATAGAATGCCACTGCGACCTCTTCCTCAATGATCTAAGTCGGCACTGCTTCCCTTCGGCTAAGTTTCCATAAGTGATATTTTTGGAAGTGCTAATGAAATTGAGCGGGCCGCATGCTTGATGCCACGCTATCTCATACAAACCCTACAGTTTGATGGCATTGCTTTGTTCATGTGTGAAGGTGGATAGTTACCAAATTCGCCCGAATCGGCTTGAAAAATTCGAATATTTGGCAGTTCCATTCGGTTCGGTGATTAATACGGTTAAATTCGACTCGAGGGAGATATATTAGCTTTGGTTTCTTCTTCCAAATAATAGAACTGAGGTTGAGAGTCGTAGTATTTCCACCGACTAGAAAACATTTCTAATTTCCCTTGCTCGAATAGAGAATGCTTAGCCAACATATGTCCATGCAAGTTGCTCTATGTTACGGTTTCGGTGTGCTTCCATCTTATTTGTTTTGGATTTATTTGACTATGCAGCAAACAGAATTAGCAATTCCTTAATAGTGTGCTTTTAAGGCTACTCGCTGGGAAGGCTACTCTACACTCAGAGATTTACTATTTTTTAATTCTTAATTAATAATTAATAATAGAATTAGAAAATAATATAACTATGTGTTTGTTTGGATAATTTATGTAATATATAGATAGATTTTTTAATAGTTTTATTTTATAAATATTTATAAAATAGTTTACTATTTAAAATATGGATTTTTTTTTTTAAATTTAAAAAATTACTGTGTTTATAAATTAAATGTAAGATGTATATTTCTAATTTTTTTTCCGTATTGAATTTTAAGTAATCTAATTATTTTCGTATCCAATTGAATTTAAATTCATATTTCAATTTGGTAACTATGATTTGAACTAGTAATTGATCAAACCAACTGGTTAAAAAAAAATTGATAATAAACAGGTAAAAAACCTTCTCGAAGGGTCAATTTGTATTAGTTAGGTACCAAATTGGTATAAACCATAGTTACCAAGTTCGCCCAAATTCGGGCAAACAGTGCGGAAATTCACCAATTCTATTCACCAATTCTGTTCATCGGCCGATCAGAGAAATTCAATTCACCGATTTTGTTCGTCCGTGAACAGTTCACAGAAATTCAATCCGATTGGTTGCATTAAAGGTTAATTGTGAGGTTAATGCAGTTTGTTCATTTTGTATGCAGGATGCCTTATTAACATATATGGAAAATCTAAAAATGACAAGGAGTTAGGGTTAGTAAACAATCATCCATTTCAAAGTCAGTCAAACTATTGGATAGAAGTTGGTTGTAATTTATGTAATTCTCTACGAGGAGTATAACAATAAATTAACATATATGCAAACTCTGAAAATGACAAGAAGTTAGGGTTAGTAAACAGTCATTTATTTCAAATTCAGTCAAACTAATGGATAGAAGATGGTCGTAATTTCTATAATTCTCGACGAGGATTATAACAATAAATAAATAAATTGATGTAAATAATACAAATTCAAACCCCAAAGCATTACCAATTGAGAGGGAGGAGTATAACAATAAATTAACATATATGGAAAATCTGAAAATGACAAGGAGTTAGGGTTAGTAAACAATCATCCATTTCAAAGTCAGTCAAACTAATGGATAGAAGATAGTCGTAATTTCTATAATTCTCGACAAGGATTATAACAATAAATAAATAAATCGATGTAAATAATACAAATTCAAACCCCAAAGCATTACCAAAATTGAGAGGGTTTCAGTCGCAAGGTTTTCCTCTCAACACCTAAGGGACCGAATGAGGGAAGGATTATAACAATAAATAAATAAATCGATGTAAATAATACAAATTCAAACCCCAAAGCATTACCAAAATTGAGAGGGTTTCATTCGCAAGGTTTTCCTCTCAACACCTAAGGGACCGAATGAGGGAAGCAGAGTGAGAAGAAGGAGGCCGTTATTTTGTAACTCAATCTAATTTCGTCATAGATATTTAGCCAACACAACGGAGTTGCAATAAGTAGAAATTTCCAACCAACTTTCATTGAATAAATATTTCCTTATAAAATAATGTATAATTAATATTTCTTTATAGAATAATGTATATGGGTAAGTAAAAGGACCGAGAGAAAGATTATTCATTCTTTATTCTTTGAAAAGAGAGATAGAAGCGGGATGGCATATAGAGAAAGAAGAAAAATGACGAGTAGAAAAAACAAAAGAGAAATTGAAAATATTAGTGAAATTAGAAAAACCCTTTTTTCAATCTTCAATTTAGAAAAGAAACATAAAATAAGTGAAAGTAGCTTATTCTTTCTTTGTTATAAGATTCTATGAATAGAAATAAATAGAGTTTAGATGGCATATATAAAGAAGAAAAATAAAAAGTTAAAAAGGAAGAACAAAATAGAAGGTAAAATTGATATTAGAAAATTTATGTTTTTCCAATTTTGCAAACCGAAATGTGTGAAGTAATTTAATTTTAAGTAATTAGTTTTTGTTTATGGAAGGATTGGTGGTTTGGAGAGAAAAGATGAATAGTAAATCTTTTAGATAATTTTATTTCTAAAAATTTTATATTATATTTAAAAAAATTAATAAAAAATATTCGTAATTCAAAATAAATTGAGAAAAAAATAATAAAAAAAATGTTTTTATAATGTCTATTATCGAATTTTTTGCGATTTGAATTTTTTTCATTCGATTTTTTATTGTATCGATTTGAACTTGGTAACTATACCCATGTAGCGGTTTTCCTTTTGAGCATATTTTTAGGAACAGGTTACTTGATTTGATATGTTCAGACTTAGGCATGGTTATATCAGTTTGTTCTAGTTCTAGCTAGATCCACATATTTCTCCATTTTTGCAATCTTGTTGCCACTTTTATATCTCAAGATTTGGCAGAGCCCTCTTTTTCTCATGAAAGATGTCGTATACATAGGATCGTTGAACTCCCAATGTTAAACGTGCTATCCAAGCTTATATCAACGAATTTGAAAACATTTGCAGACTGATATTCCATGATATCATGAGAGAAGAAGAATGTTGAGATCGTCCATGCACGTGACAAATTTTTTTTAAACATGCAAAACAATTATGAAGTATTATAAGTAGTTTTGCTGCAAACAAAGCTACCGTTTAAAACCATAAGAGAAACATATTTGATGGAAAAGGGAAGTGAAGCAATTAAGGATGAGGCCGAAACCATTTACCTTGAAAGAAGATGACTTTGAACTCCACTCAGGACAAGTGTATGTATGTAAGCGCAATATAAATGCAAGAATCTGGTACTTGGCACACTTTGAAAGGGCAAAAATAAATACCACTTTTCATTGGTATATTTTGTTGGAGCGCGAATTTTTTGGTATAAAGTTTGTTGTATATCCGTGGCTGCCCAAGACCTTCTGTTGTGGTTTCGGTTATAGATTCCACTTAGGCATTAATTTAAACGCAAGTTTCCAGCACTGTCTATTAATTTGGCGAGTAGGTTTATAGAACGCTGATAACTCTACCGTTTATGTGGACATATATGGTTTATGGAGGTATAAAACTTCGAGCCATTGGAGTAATTGTCATTCTTCCCTCTCCCCCGATGGATAAAAGAATAGAACCAAATGCTTATTGCGTATAATGTTTAATGTAAAGTAAACTTATATATATATATAAAAGAGTGTTAAGTATGTTTAATAACATGCCATTTTAATTCTTTTGTTATGTAATGTATAATGAGTATTATATACATGCCATACATTACGTAATGCGGGTTTGTTTATATGTTTTATTTTATGTAAGAGTTTTATTAGTCCCTGCCCTCCGGGCCTGGCAGGGACTATAGTAATCAGTTTTTGTCGGTGGCTATTAGTCTGACCCGAAAACCAATAACTTATTTGAACTTAGACCAAAGTTTCTTCACATGCCATACAATATTTTATATTTTCTTTAGCTTTTAACCAATCAAAAGCATTTTCATCTTATTTGGCCTCCAAACGAGGTATGGAGGCTCAAAAGTTAGGAAAAAGTTAGGAAACAATGGGCAGAAGTACAACTAATTAAAGCAATTCGAACACTTATCAAGTAATGCTATGTTAGCCTTAGCATTAATCGCTAAACATTTAATGTTAAGAAAATGTATGGCATATGGGGTATTTTGTTTGAAGGTTGGCAGCTGTTGGCAGCTGTTGTTCATGAAGTGTTGTACGTGTCTGCCAAGAGTTATTTTCTTGGCCCCGCCTTGTTCAGGCTCCACTGCCATATATTCCAGAGATCCTTGTGCCATATTCAAGTAATTACGCTGCTTCAGACAACGTTCTATTCCCCAAGCGGCGTTCTATTCCAAAGCAGGCGGATTTACATCCTGATCTTCAACTCCTGCACAAATGCAACGTTGAAAGGTATTATCTTGTTCGCCTTTCCTCAGACAATCTATGGTGCAAGTTAGATAGTAAATATTGCCACTGTACATTTTGTAATTCCCTACTGTATATATGTAGTTCTATTGACTTTGAGCATTTATATTTCTATCCCTGCATACACGGCAAAGAATGAAAAAAGTCGGTAATAATTAAAGCACTTACAGTCCATTATAATTTCAATTCCGCATAAAGATAAAATTTCGGCTCTATCATCAAAACAAATTTGAATTCGATAGTCGATAACCCTAGCATTCCATTCCATGAAATAAATGGAATCTCTTCGAATTTCATAAAATCTACACGGTTTAGATTTCTATCTCTGGATACAGTGCAAAGAATGAGCGTTTAGATCAGGAAACTGAAAAACAGCAGAACTAAGGACATATCAGAACAGCTCTGTTAGAAATGCTAGTATCTATGAACACATGTTGTAGAAAACAATGAACAGAATTCAATAGACCCTGGTAACCTAGCCTGTAAGTGAACAGAAAGAAATGCACCCCACGAGACGGGAATTGAAGCTATGGAACGATTTCTTGAACGAGTAGAAGCATAATTTTACCGCAGAATTACAGTTTTGAGAAAAAAGAGCATTTGTACCTGGACTGTCGAAACTCTTTTAGCTGGTTAAGCGGGTCTTATCTTTGGAGGATCCGCCAATGTGCTCCTGTAACTACTCTTTGTTGCTCACACGGTAACCTAACTTACCCTGCAATTCAAACATTTAATTAGACGCCCTGAATCGTATATATGTTCATAAACTATTCAGAAAGCAAACATGTGCGCTCACTTTAAATCACTGAAAATGGCACTACAAATTTTCGAGCTATTCAATCGCTGCAGTATATACTTCCTTTCATCATACTAACATTCCATTATTCATAAAAAGTTTGTCATTCGTTCTAGTATTTCAATTTTGCTATTTATATCTTTGCTTCATCAACAAAATTTTTAATTTATTTTGTATTCATATTTCCAGATTTATGGTAATCAGAATGCAACCGTTTTGAGAGAGATATGAATAGCAAGATCCTTAGTTATAGCATCCAGCTACAGGGAAAGATAGCAAGTTTTTGGCACAATTCTGTCTCAATGTAGGCAAGAGCTTCGTGACACTGCTCCAGCAGAGGAAAATAGGCTGGGGCGCTAAGACCTTCGGTGGCTATAAATGGCACGCTGCTAACGGCTGCCATCTTAAAGGCTTCGAACACAATACCTCTATTTAGAAAATCTTTAAGCGGATTTCGGCTTCTCCCGAATTGAAACAGAATTTCCTATTTCTCACCCAAACCTGCTGTCCAGATGTCACAGTTGTTGAATACATACAAATAACTGAATCTGTAGAAAATGAAAATATATCTAGAATCTTGGAGGCAAATAACAAAACGTTCAGGCAGGAAGGCAATTTCTTTTTTATCTGGAATGAAACCAGGGTAAATTTTGGATTTCTGATTCGAGTTCTGCATGGCAGGAACCTGAAAAGGATTGAAAGACAAACGCGTGCGGGTGGTTTCTTGAATTTCAAGACATCGAAACCAGCCTTTCTAACTATTTGGTTTTCTCAGATAGTCTGCAAATCTCCCCCGGAATATGCACATCTTTGAAAGCTATACTGCTAAACAACCCCCATGTGTCCTCCATGGACATGGGTTTTACTTTCATGCACCCATCGGCCTTCATTTCTTCAATCAGATTTCTATTCTCTGTAGAGAATACAAGTTTGCTGTCTTTGTCAGTGCTAAATTCCACCCCCAATTCATTGAGATCGACTTTTCTCAACATATTCTCTAAAACCAGAAAGAATTTCCTCCTCTTGAGATATGTAGACAACATCATCCTCCGCATATCAACATCATTATAATAGTTGGTGAGGTCTAAATTAACCTCAGAAGCAATACGACTCTGCAACTCTATATTTGGAAATTGATCAACTGGAATCCAAATCGCATCATTAAAAATGTCACTAACCTTATATGAGTCGTACATTTTTCTGAGCATTGTTCTTTTTCCCACCCCACCACTGCCGTATACCCCAATTATCCGAGTTTGGGGAGCCTCCGTAACCCAGCTTTTTAGCTTTATCTCTGCCTCGTGTGCTGTGGCGGAGGCAACCTGTTGAGCAGTGCAAAACACTGTAAAATCGGTGCGAAGCTCATCAAAAAGCATATCTAAAGATTTCTTCCACTCTTTGATATCTCTGGAGAGTCTGGGCGTGCAAAAAAAGAATTCAAGGCAGTGGTGTGGCCGTTGTGAGCAATCAATCAAGTCTCTGGCTTTAAGAACTGCATGTTCCATCCTTTGCAAACAGTTTATGAGCGATTGAGGGGGAGCCTTGCAGTGACACTCGAATTGATCAGTAATATCGATTAAGAGGACCCTCATTCGATTTAACTGAACCTCGAGAAGCCGACGGTTATGATCCAACATCCTGGCATCGTCACTTATTAATTGATTTGAGGAGGAATCGGTAACATTAAACCTAATCTTTATCCCAATTCCTCTATATTCACTGAACCAGAATTTAAAGTTCTACAAAAATTCTAGATCTAATATTCACTTGAACAAAAATATAAAAGAGCTGCTTATATTTTTCAAGTTCAACAAACATTCTAAATCTAACAGGGAAATTGATAACTGCAATACAATTATCAGGAAAGTACCTTAGAAATATAATGCTTCACAATATTAGATAATTTCACGGAACAGTGTCAAGAAATTTCACTTATGGCTCTAAACACATGAACTAACCCTGGAAGCTTGCAGTGCACGAAAGCTATGGAAAAAGGCTTTAAATTCTTGAACAAAACCCTAGCCACTACTGTTTCTCACGCAATTTAATTACCTCAAAACCTGAACAAGTTACCCGATGATGAGCAGGAACGCCATGAATTTCCTGCATTCCCATTTCCATGGCTATGTAACGGGCAAGATCTGCACGTGCCTCGGCTAACTCTCTGTGCAACTGTTGCACTTCACCTTGTAGAACTGAGATCGCTCCCACGCAACCATAAACGGGGTCTTTCACTCTTGCCTGTGCTTCGTACGCCATGGAAGGTATGCTGCTGGTACTGGATCAAGAGCTTACTGAATGAACAAGGGAAGCAGCTGAACGTCCGATAGAGAGGGCTTACCCTCGGAGTAGGAGACAACCATAGGTGGCAGAAGATTAGGGCGAGCGCTAACAACTGGCAGCCATCCAGCCACAAGGCCATTTGAACATAGTGTAATGACAACTGGGCATATTTTGTCCCCCTCCAACATGAACATCACGTCTGTTCTCATAAAAGGCGGGTGCAAGATTAGGGTTATTCCTTCCAACCTGGAAGTCAAATTATCCCAACTTTGGTGCCAAACTCCATTGTCGGCAGACAAGGGTTAATACTTTTCCAGTTTAGTTTCTTTTTTCCTTTCTTATCAAACTGCAACCTAACTTTTGTGGTCTTTGACCAGGGTTATTAGTGACTGTTTCCTCTCTTCATTTCTTGTTCTTATAACTACATTACTCAATGGAGTTTTCTTGGTTCTTTTTGAGCGGTATCGTACATATATGGTTGTTATGTGGGTTGAAACCCTCCCAGCTGGAAAGGAATTTCCCTCGAAAACATTCAAGCTAGACTTGCTGCTACGGTCTCCACAAGTAAAACAATTTTCTATTAATCCCCAAGCTACACTAATTTCTAGCCTGATAATATAACTTTTTCAAATCTTATGGGCCCTCTTGTAATTATTCGAGTACTGATTGGAGGTAATGCTCCAGTCTATACATAAAGGTATAAGCATGTCTTCGTGTCTATAGTTGACTGAAGGCTGACAACTGTCTAAGTATTGGGTTTCCATGCTTTATTGATAAATTTACAATATATATATTCTCATTAGTTTTCTATCATTTTCTTTTTCTCTCGTTGGTTTGTATTCTCGCTTGAATGAAAGGATTCCATCCGAGGCGGCCTAACTGTGTTTGCCCCGAGAGACACTGCGTTTACAGGTGTCACGAACAAGATGCTGACTAAGCTGTCCAGTGAGGACAAGGTTGCTGTGCTGCAGTTCCACGCGCTGACCATATACAGCCCACTTGGCACCCTCAAGACTTCCAACGGCCCCATCACCACGATGGCAAGCAGCGGCGCCGGCAAGTACGTACTGACGGTAAGCTCCTCTGGCACACCGGCATCAACAACGCCACGATCACGAGCTCACTACTGGACGACCTAGCCTTTCAGCTCTGTGGAATCTTGGGCAGCATAATCTAATACGCTGCGGGCTCGGGCAGGGACTAGCTGCCCCGCAGCCCCTCTTGTTATACTATGTTACTTGTGATTTTATAATATAATACATGGCTTTTAAGATAAAAAAATTTATTACACAGTTTAGTTGTATTAATATATTCAATGTAATATTATGGTGGGATTTAATGTTTCTCTGTGTATGATGTGATTTATAAATTGTTGTTGTGAGACAAGTGTTAATATATAATTTGTTATTTTTTATGTGTGAGGTGTAATTGTGTCATTTATAAGTTATAGATCTAGTTTTTTAAGATTTAGATTTATGGAAGTTTGTGTTCTATGTCCTATATATTTGTAATTGTTGAAATAAGTAAATACGTAAATTGATTTGTGTGTGTCATAATGTGCTTTATCGATTTTTTTAACATGGTATTAGAGTTACTACTTTCTTGACTTCCTCAAAAGAGGACTAGGAATATGTGAGGGATCCCCAATGTTATTATTTTTGTACATATTAATATAGATGTGTGAGAGTCTATTTTTAATGTGTGAAATTATTTGTGATCCTTCTTCATCTTTCTTCGTCTTTTGTTTTATGCAAAATATTCTCTCCAACATTTCAACTATAGAGTTTTTCGAAAGCATCTGTTCCTCTTTTGATTGCCACTTGGATGTCTTCGAGTGATGAATTCACACATTAATAGCTTGTCATTTGTGATTAGTGTCTTCTATTTTCATGGAAGCCATGCTCAATGATGTCTAATTTTTTTCTTCCACCAACTCTCTTTGAGAACAATCGACAATTCTCTCCAAAATGCCATCTTAGGGACTAGATTGTAACTTTTACATCTAGACCTATGTTACTAGAAATGGGACGACGAACACCATTTCTACATAAAAACGCATTAGAAACGAGACAGTACGGAAAACGTTGTTCCCAATGTCATTCTAGTCTTTGTTGCTGCTAAATTTGTTTTTTCTTAAATGGATCATTTTTCTTACAACAGTTTTATCATCACCAGTTTCTCCTGAGTTTTCATTTTCCAGTTGCGCAGCTTAGAGGAACAATTTAGGATGAATAAATTTTCAATGATTGAAGTAATGATTTGGATTTATTTTTAATGTTAAGAGTCTAATATCTTTAGTTTTGTTCTGTATAGATTATCAATTGACACTGTGAAACCTACAAATCTGTGACACTTGCAAACTTGGAATGTCTATCTAATGACAAAATCTCAGTTGGGTGCAATTAATTATGTTAGATAATTATTGAATAAAATAGTTGACGGTCCAATAGGTATGTCTAATGGAAGAAAACGAAAAATTTAACCCCCTAACAACTTTCTAGAATGAATTAGATGGTTGGAATGAATTAGATGGTCATTCTATAACCGAGATTTTTACTTCTTCTTATTATAATCAACAATCCTCTGTACAAGTTGATCACATATCTTTCCCCATCTGTCCACCTAAATACATAAATCTATGGTTCCCAAAGGGAAGATGGCATTTCTAGCTATTTAGTTACTTTCATTAAATTGTTAATTTGTTGTTGGTTTTTTGTTTGGTTGCATGCTAAAGACAATAGTTGATTAATATATTGTTGAATTTTCATTAACATAATAAAACTGCTAGGAAAAAGGACCCTATTTGGAATACATGGTATTTTAGTAAATGAGTTTTTAAAGTAATTTTAATGTTTTTTCTCTCTCCTTTCGTGAATGAAAAACCTCAAAACTTTGTTTCTCAACTCTTTGTCGTTTCTCGTTTCATTTTCCTTTTCTCGTTTCTGGTAACATAGATGTAGACATGAGATCCATAATTGGTTGGAGGTTGCATTGGTTACACACCATGGAATTCTTTATATCTTTGGTTATGTCACCAATATTTAACCTACGAATTAATGCCCCAAATGGGTTTCCCTTCCTCATCGAATTTCATCTTCAGATTATTTTTTTTAACTGATGTGGAATTGTCGATCACTTGTTGTATTCTCATTGTAGCAAGCATGTCATATAACCATTTAATTATATTTTTTAAAGTGAGACAGAGATACAAAGTTTATGGCATTCTTGATAGTCTCAACATGTCTTTCTAATCAACACATCAGCATAGTACACATCGAATGATTATTTTAGACCTACTTTATTCACACATGATTCAAAAGGCTTTTCATATGGTTTAACCATCTAGGATTTTATACGAAGGTGAGACACAAACACCTCTTTTCAACTATTCTTTGTTATCACACCATCTAGTGTATTAATAATGTGAAAGAGACACCTTTTTCTTCAACAACACAACCTTTTCCATTATCCTCTATCGCTTGATATTTGATTAGATTCTCATATTGTCTTCCAGAAAATTCTGAGATTAGTTTAGCCATGCAACACTACCAAAATCATACGCATGTACACTTTTTTACGTTAATTATCACTTATAGTTTCTTAATATTGAATAGGCATGTCACTCTCTTTGGTATTACCAGCTAGGGCATGGTTCCCCTGCTAATTCTATTCTTGTTAATGGTGTGACAAATGATTACCTTCTCTAAATTACACATATCCTCTAGTAGCTTCAATATCTTTCCAAAGTGGTTCCACTCAACCTAAACTATAATTTGTAAGGCTCCTCCTTTATCTTCTTTAGCATTAGGTATATGTCCACTAGTCAGCCAAATGTTTAATGTTAGGACTCTCCAGTTTAACCTCCTTGCAAACAAATATTTATGCCTTTCCACGGCCTAAATACATTTGTATTTAATGTTTATGGCAATGTTCAATCCATTATGAATATCCACTATTTGATTCATGCTCTAATACATACAAAAAGGAAACACTTTTCATAGTGTAAGATGACCTTTTCCTGCTTAATCTTCCCACTTGAAATAAAAGTAGAAGCCCTACTCCATACTTTGCATAAGGAAAAATGATCTTCCCCAAGTTACTAAAAGATTTACTCCATGCAAGATACAATGAAATTTTCCTAAATAATCTTTCCACTTAAAGAAGCCCTACTTCACACCTTTCCTGTTCACACTTTTCCTGTTGTAGAATGACATTTCCATACTTCAGCTCCCCACTAGAAGAGGAAGGTCCACTCTATTGAAAAAACATTCCTCATTTTAACATGATTGTTCTCTACTTCAATTCCATGATGGAAGTGGAATCCGTACTCTACTAAAACAGTCTTGCTCATTGAAAATGAATGTTATGTGCTTGAATTCCATCTTGGGTGTATATACCCTATTACATACAGAAAGCCTTTCCCATTTTCTTTAACTTTTTCTAATTTAATTATGCATTCAATCTCGTATAAGTAGAATAATTGTTATTTCCAATGAACACTGCCTAATGTAGAATCACTACACTTAAAATCTTTCTTTATACAAGGGAAATATCTTTTCTCCTGTATTCGCTCCATAGATTGTAACAAGGATAATTTTAGGGGCGAATGTTCGCCCTTTGGCGATATTAAGAGGTTTTAAATTTTTAGTGGGCGAATATTTTGTATCATAGTACATTTTTACAAATCACCTCAAATAGCCCACCTTATTTTAAGGGAGAGGGTAAAAAAGGTAAATTTAGCCCTTGAAATTAGGAGTTACAACCTTCCATTCGCCCATTTTCAAGAATAGGTTTTATTTAAGTGAATCCATTCGCCCATTTTCAAGAATAGGTTTTATTTAAGTGAATCCTATGGCCCAAATACCATATT
>APFE031593968.1:86247-100900 GCA_000404065.3 Pinus taeda | reverse complement strand
AATGTAATTTGCTTCAATTCCATCCTGGGTGTATATACCCTACCACATATAGAAAGCCTTTCCCATTTGCTTTAATTTTTTCTAATTTAATTGTGCATTCAATCCCGTATAAGTAGAATCATTGTTATTTCCAATGAACATTGCCTAACGTAGAATGACTATTCCTTAGCTCAGGTTTACACTCATTGAAATATTTCTTTATACAAGGGAAATATCTTTTCTCCTGTATTGACTCCATAGATTGTACTAACTCCATAGACTGAAAATGTAGATTCCACGGCTCCTCCTATAAAACCACACCATTTTTGAAATAAAAATCCATTTTTGATGGAAATACAACATTGAAGCTATATATATATATATATATTATATATAATATATATTAATATATATATATATAGATAGATATATAGAAGAGAGAGATATTAAAAATAATAATCACAACCCCCTCAATAATAGCCTGACAGCAGCCATACCTGTCAGACGTATTTTTGCTGGTTGCATCTCTGCTTGAAGATAGAAGGGCTAAAGCCGGGCGTGAACCATTCAGAAACTTAGCAAAGGCATTTAAAGAAGTTATGTACTTTGGTAAAGAAATATGGGCAAGCATTCATTCAACAACCTTTGCCCACACTCTAGAAACACCTGGGCAATTCTGAACACACTCAACAACAACATCACATTAATTATTTTGCTATGTCATGATTAAATAAAATTGTATGTTGAGTTAAATATGAATGTAAACTTCATTTGAACAATAGAGTAGAGAGTTTAGAGAGAGTAAGAGGGCAAAAGAAAAAGAGTGCAAGTCTTTGTGGAGAAAATGGTGGAGCAATTTTTAGTGGGCGCATGAAAACAACATTTACACTGTTTTACTGTGTGTTATTCCATGTAAGTTTAAATCACTGTAACTTTTATTTTACTTGGTGAATGAGAAGCAGTCTCATGTAAATGTATTTCATGTTTTAGAATTGAATACTAATTTTTTATTGTGTTGCTCCAAAACCTACTTCCTCATTTTTGCCATGAGTAAATATTATTTACAAGTCTCAAAAATAGTTGTGCGGTGCGCGAAATCGAAGTCTGGGAAATAGCTTTGTGGTGCGTTAAGGTAGCTGCGTGAAATCAGATTTACGGTGTGCGAACCTAGTTTCGCAAAAGTAGCTTCGCGAATGCCATAACTCTCTGCCTCTCCCCTCCGCAAAAATGAAAATCAAATTTTATAATTTTTTATAACATGGTATCAAAGCGGGTTAAACTCTGTTAGTGTAAAAACAAGTGATTTTACTAACCATGAAAATTGTTTTGAGAATGGATTGTTTTTTAGCATATTTACCAGTAGGAAGAAAGTTTGTTTTTACTCTCAGAAATGGCAACATCGAGCACAACCTTGACTAATCCTCAAATACCTCAGTTTAATGGAAACAATTATCATTATTGGGCTATTACAATGAAGGTTCTGTTCTCTTCTCAAGATATTTGGGATTTGGTGGAAAATGGTTTTGAAGAACCAGTGGATGCAGCAGCATCCAATGCCTTATCTCAACAAGAAATAGATGTGTTAAGGGACAACACGAAGAAGGATTCAAAAGCCCTGTTTTATATCTTTCAAGAAGTTCATGAAAGTATTTTTCCAAGGGTTGCAGTAGCAACAAAGTCCAAGCAAGCATGGGACACCCTCCAAATAGCCTAACAAGGCATGGAAAAAGTCAAAACAAAAAAGCTGCAAATGTTGAGGAGAGATTTCAAAACACTTTATATGAAAGAGTCTGATAATATAGACTCATTTTTTACACATGTAAGTGGGTTGGTTACTCAAATCATGTCTCATGGTGAGACACTTGAGGAAAGAAGAATAGTTGAGAAAGTTTTGAGAAGTTTGCCAACAAGGTTTGAGGCCATTGTTGTGGGCATAGAAGAGACAAAGGATCTCTCACAGCTCTTAGTGGATGAGCTTAATGCGTCACTAATTTTCATGAACATAGACTGAATAGAGCAACAAGCTCCTCATTGGAACATGCCTTCAAGACACAAGTATCATTTGGTCAAGGTCGAGGCAGAGGAAGATCATATTCTAGAGGAAGAGGAAGAAGCCCACACAGAGGTGGAAGAAGTAGCCCCTCAAGCTCAAATTGAAGAGGCAGCAATCAAAATCCAAGTTAAGGCCCAAGCCAAAATCAAGCACAAGGTTAGAGGTATGATAAATCTCAAGTTTAATGTCATTACTATAAGAAATATGGTCATTATGCAAATGAATGTAGAAAGAACCAATATGACATTACTAACAAACCAAGTGTAAATTTCACAAAAGAGAATCAGAACCATGATAGCATGTTTTTAGCTTGTAATGTAGCATAAGAAAAATAGAATGATATATGGTATCTAGATTTAGGGTGTAGCAACCACATGTCAGGAAACATAGAAATGTTTTCTGATATAGATGAAAGTGTGAAATCTTAAGTGACATTAGGTACTCATAGTAAAGTCTCTGTCATGGGAAAAGGAAGAGTTAATATCCTAACAAAGAAGGGGGAGAAAAAATACATCTCTGATGTTTACTTTGTCCCTGGTCTGAAACATAATCTCATGAGCGTTGGACAACTCATGCAGAAAGGCTACAATGTCTTCTTCAAAAATGATGTGTGCACAATTTTGGATAGGCCTCCAAGCAGACAGTTGATTGCAAAGGTTCAGATGTAAGACAATAGAATGTTTTCCCTGAAAATAATATTAGGTTTGCTGAAAGAAGGTGCACAAGCACAACTATCTATGAACTCACAAGAAAAATGGAAGAAAAGGGGTAGTTGTCACACAAGTAAACTTTCAAGCAGAGGTAAAAGATGAAAATTGGTTATGGCACTTGAGATTTGGACATCTCAATGTTGGAGGTTTGAATTTGCTGCATACAAAAGGCATGGTGAAGGGTTTACCACTCACAGAAAAACTAGACAACAAATGTGAAGGATGTATCTTGGGCTAGCAACATAGAGAGACATTTCCAGCAGGAAAGTCAGTGAGGGCAAAGGCAGCTTTAGAGATTGTCCACTCAGATTTATGTGGACCAATGCAGACACAATCAATTGGTGTCAGTCACTATGTATTGACCTTCATAGATGATTGCATAAGGAAGACATGGGTCTTTCTCCTAAAACAAAAAAGTAAAGTGTTTGAGCGCTTTCGCAAATACAAGGCTCTCGTTGAGAAGCAAAGTGGACAATACATCAAAGTCCTTAGGACAGATAGAGGTGGAGAATACATCTCAAATGACTTCCTTCAATTTTGCAGGGAGCATGGAATTCACAAGCAGTTTACAACAAGATATACACCACAGCAAAATGGTGTGGTAGAAAGGAAGAATAGGACCATTATGGAGATGGCAAGGAGTATGTTGAAGGCAAAGCATTTTCCAAATGATTATTGGGCTGAAGCTGTCGCTTGTGCAACATATGTCATGAATAGATGTCCAACCAAAATCGTCCAAAACATTGCTCCTGAAGAGGCATGGAGTGGAAGAAAACAAAATGTCACTCAATTGAGAGTTTTTGGATGTGTGGCTTATGCAAATGTCCCGGATGAGTTGAGAAAGAAGTTGGACATCAAGGGGGAGAAATGCATATTTTTTGGATACAATGATGAATCCAAGGCATACAAACTCTACAATCCATTAACCAAGAAAGTCATAATCAACAGAGATGTGCAATTCATAGAAGATGAAGTATGGGATGGAAGTTTATAAAAGACAATCAATGTCAAAGCATACATACCACATGAGGACAAGGAGGAATTAACGGCAGCAATTAATTCCTCAACAGTGAATCCCTTTAATCCTATTCAAGCACAACAAAGCAGGCAGCAAGCACCGTCATCAACAAATAATAGGACAATTTCACGCAACCAAGCAAGTGCTTCTCCAGGCACACTGTAAATCCTGACATGAACTGACATATCAAGCCCATCTTCAACAAGCAAAAGAAAGCCAAAATTCAAAAATTTAAATGAAATTTATGAGCAACATGAAGTTGATAGTAGCATATGTCTGAATTCCTTATTTGCATTATTTTGTCATGTAGATGACCCAATCCACTTTGAAGATGCAATCAAAGAAGAAAAATGGGTTGTGCCAATGGAAGAAATATGAGCAATAGAAATGAATGATACATGGGAGTTAGTGAGTATTCTGAAAGGAAAACATGCCATTGGAGTAAAGTGGGTCTACAAGACCAAAAGCAACATTGAGGGAAAGATTGAAAGGCAGAAAGCAAGGTTAGTTGTCAAAGGATACAAGAAGTAACATGGAAGAGATTACACAGAGATGTTTGCGCCAATTGTGCAGATGGAGACATTGCATGCAGTTGTGGTGATTGCCACGCATCATAAATGGACAGTGTATCAGATGGATGTAAAGTCAGTGTTCTTGAATGGAGTGCTGAAAGAGGAAGTGTATGTCGTACAACCGCCTGGTTATGAGATTGAAGGCCAAGAAGACAAAGTTCATCGGTTAAAGAAAGCTTGTTATGGGTTGAAGCAAGCACCGCGTGCATGGTATAACATGATAGATGCTTACTTGTTGGACAATGGTTTTGACAAATGTGATGGTGAGCCTACTCTCTACATCAAAGAGAGTGAAGGTAATATTCTCATTGTCGTCTTATATGTAGATGATTTGATTTTTATAGGCAGTGATGATTTTCTCATCGCTGATTTCAAACAAGTCATGAAGAGTGAATTTGAAATGACTAACTCGGGATTGTTAAGATATTTTTTGGGCATAGAAGTGAAGCAAACAAAAAATGGAATTTTTATCTCTCAAGCAAAGTATGTTGTAGTAATTGTGGAGAGGTTTAAAATGCAGAACAATAAGTCCGCAACAACTCCAACTGTCATAGGGTTGAATTTGAGCAAATAATATTGCAGCAACAATGTCAATATGACATTATACAAAAGTATGATAGGCAACCTGATGTATTTGACCGCCACTAGGCCGGACATAATGTATGCAGTAAGTTTGGTGTCAAGGGTCATGTAGACATTGGCAAGCAGCGAAAAGGATTTTGAGGTATGTCAATAGGACAAAATAGTATGGTGTTTCGTACATAGCAACAAGTGATTTCAGGTTGGTTGGTTACACTAACAGTGATTGGGTTGGCAATGTCAATGATAGAAAGAGCATGTCAGGATATGTTTTTCATTTGGGTTCTACAGCCATTTCACGGGCCTCCAAGAAGCTGCCAATAGTGTCACTATCAACAACAAAAGCTGAATATGTCATAGTAACAACAGTAGCATGTCAGAAAGTTTGGATGAGAAGGATGTTGAGGGATCTTCGTCATGACCAAGAGGGTGTGACAACTATTTCCTGCAACAACACCTCGGCAATTGCATTGTCAAAGAATTTGGTCTTCCACAAAAAGACCAAACATATTGATGCTAAATATCATTTTATTAGAGAGTTGATTAACAATGATGAAATTGTGTTGCAGCACTGCAGGTCACAGGAACAATTTGCTCATATTTTCACAAAGACATTGGTCGGCGAAAGTTTTGTTTATCTCAGAAATTGTTTGGGAATTGTTAATGGTGGAAATTGTGATTAGGGGGGAGTGTTGGAAATAATAATCCCAACCACTGCAATAAATAGCCTGACAGGAGCCATACCTGTTAGATGTATTTTTGCAGGTTACGTCTCTGCTTAAAGATAGATGGACTAAAGCTAGATGCGAACCATTCAAAAACTCAACAAAGGCATTTAAACAAGTTATGTACTTTTGTAAACAGATACGGGAAGAATTCATTTAGCAACCTTTTCCCACAATCTAGAAACACCTGCGTGATTCTAAACACACTCAACAACAACATCACATTAATTATTTTTCTCTGTCATGAATTAAATGCAAAATTGTATGTTGAGTTAAATATGAATGTAAAACTCATCTTGACAATAGATTAGAGAGGTTAGAGAGAGTAAGAGGGCAAAAGAAATAGAGCGCAAGTCTCTGGAGAAAATGATGGAGCTATTTTTGGTGAGTTACTCTCTTTTACTGTGTGTTATTCTGTGTAAGTTTAAATCCCTGTAACTTTTATTTCAATTGGTGAATGAGCGGCAGTCTCATGGAAATGTATTTCATGTTTTAGAAATCAATACTAAGTTTTTGAGTATATATTATTTACAATTCTGTGCATGAAATCCAAGTCTAGGAAATAGCTTCGCGGTGCGCGAAGGTAGCTGTGCAAAATCAGCTTCACGGGTGCGCGGTGTGTGAACCTAGTTCCACGAAAGTAGCTTCGCGAAAGCCATAACTCTCTGTCTCTCCCCTCTGCGAAAACGAAAATCAAATTTCATAATTTTTTCTAAATATATATAATATAATATATATATATATATATATAATATTATATATATATATATATATATAATATATATATATATAAACTTCACTATTCTTTCAATATTAATCCTTCTAGACCACATGAAAAATTATGAAATTTCATTTGTGTCTTGTTTAATATTCTTAATCATATTGACAAAATATATGAAATGTATCACCAGAGAATTAGTAAAGTGTGGAGAGAAAACTAATGATCAATTTCTTGTGCTCAATATCCACCTTGCACGGGAAATATTCTTGAAAACAATATTAAGAAGACTCCTACGAAACTTCTCATAGCTACCACTGTCGCTGAGGAAATCCCCCAATTTCTTTATATAATCATTGTTTCCAACGATGACAACCATCTCTCCATCTACTTTAAAACTACAATGTCACTATCGTTATTAAGCTTATTTACAGAAAGATGTTCTTCCCAGATAATGTTGTTCCTTGGTGGTTTTCCCAGAAGAACAACAACAAAGCAACCTTGTTCGTTATCTTCCTTCATAACCTTACAAATACATTTTATCCAACCATTCGTGTTGCAAGAGAATATTGGGATGTTAAAACCTTCTTGAAATAGAGTTATAACAATATTGTCAAAATGATCAATATAAGTTAGTGAGTAATTTTTTGCATTGCCGGTTATTCATGGCACTTGAATTTTACATTCTATTATGAGATTGTAGTGTTAGACCAGATCATACATAACACGCAACGGATTTATACTCAGAGACAGACAAATGGAGAAACAACAAGATTACTTCATCAGAAATAGCGGAATAGATAAAACAATCACTGGACAATGGAAATCGCTTTGCATTACATTACAGGCTTGGGCCTAGGCTTGCTTTCCTTGGCTAGAGAAATTAAAAATTTATAGACGCAGAAGAAGGATCTAGAATCCTCTGTGTGGTTAGGATGGAGATCTGAAATGATCTAGAAACCACTGGCAGTGTAGGAGGTTATAAAATCCTGCATGTGATTCTAGAAACTAATGTTGGTGTAAAAAGATCTAGAACCCTAGAGATCTAGAAATATTTGATCTGGAATCCTCCATGAATTTAGCTTCACACTTAACATCCTCCCACTTGAAGCCAAATAAGAGCCATCAAGTCACACCGAGTCCTACCATGCCTCTACATAACTCATGTTTATTTCATGGTAGAATCTTAGTGAGCGTATCAGCAGGGTTCCTATTTGTATGGATCTTTTCCAAGGATAATTGTTCTTCCTCCAACACATGCCGGATCCAATGGTACCTTAAGTCAATGTTCTTAGTTTCTGAATGAAATGCTGGGTTTTTTGCCAAGTGAATGGCACTCTGACTATCACAATATAACACATACTTGTCCTTCTTTATTCCTATCTCTCCTAGGAATCACTGCATCCACAACATCTCTTTACAAGCTTCTGTTGCAGCTATGTACTCTGCTTCTGTTGTAGAGAGGACTACTATTCTTTGTAGCCTGACACCTAAGATACTGCTACACCTGCAAATGTATACAAATAACCTATAGTTGACTTTCTGGTATCCATATCTCCAGCCATATCTGCATCTATAAATCCTTCAAGCATAGTCTCATCTTGGCCAAAACATAAACAATAATGACTAGTACCCTTGAGATACCTTAAAATCCATTTTACTGCTTGCCAATGTTGTTTGTCTGGATTGAAAAGGAACCTGCTCACTACCCCCACTAAATATGCAATGTTTGGTCATTTGCATACCATGGCATACATTAAACTGCCAACTACTAAAGCATAAGGAATTTTGATCATGTCTTCTTTCTCTTTGTCATTACTAGGACATAATTCAGTACTCAGATTGAAGTGGGTTGCAATGGGTGTACCAACTGGCTTGTCATCCTTCATATTAAACCTGTCAAGCACGTTCTTGATATATTTTTCTTGTGACAGCCACAACTTTTTGTTTTTCTTGTCACACATAATCCCCATGCCCAATATCTGTTGTGCTGGTCCCAAATCCTTCATTGCAAATTTGCTACCCAAATCTTTCTTCAACCTATTGATCTTATTCTTATCATGTCCAACAATCAACATGTCATCCACATATAACAATAATATGATATACTTTCCTTGATCATACCTCTTGATATAGACACAATGGTCAGCTTCCAACCTCTAAAAACCATGTTCCAACATGAATGAATCAAATTTCTTGTACCATTGTCAAGGTGCCTATTTCAAGCCATAGAGACTCTTCTTCAACCTACAAACAAGGCCTTCTTTGCCTTTTCCTATGAAGCCTCTTGGCTGCTCCATATAAATTTCTTCCTCCAATTCACCATGAAGGAAAGCAGTTTTTACATCTAATTGTTCACATTCTAGGTCTAAAGCAGCAACTAGACCAAGAATGACTCTAATGGATGACATTTTAATAACAAGTGAAAAAATTCCGGTGAAGTCAATACCTTATTTTTGGGCAAAACCTTTCACCACCAGTCTTGCTTTATACCTCTCCTTCTTTTTGTCACCTTCATGCTTAATCCTGTACACCCTTTTGTTTTGTATAGCCTTTCTACCTTTTGGGAGGTTTACCAACTCCCAAGTTTTATTTTCCTGCAAAGATTTCATTTCTTCTTCCATTGCTTTCTTCCATTCTTTACTGTGTTCGACTTTACAAGCTTCTTGAAAACAATTAGGTTCACCTTCATCAATCAACAAAATATAGTTTGAAGGAGGATACCTTTGTGAAGGCTTATGAGGTCTAGAAGATCTACGAAGCAACTGTGGTGGTGCATTGTCAGGTTGAATCTCTTGTAAAGGTTACTACAAGATTCTTTCTTCTTGTTTTTCATTATTTTCCACTTGTTGTTCTTCATGCTCTTGAATTTGTTGTTCATTTTCTTGTATTGGTGGTATGTTTTCTTACTGCTCTTCAAACCTCTCAATAAACTTCTTGACCTCCAACTCACCTACAGTCCTCTTGAACATTTCTGACTCATTAAATATAACATCCCTGCTTCTAATAATTTTATGGTTGACTGGATCCCATAGACGATAACCAAGACCTTCATCCGCATATCCAAAAAAAATGCATTTCATAGATTTATCATCTAGCTTAGTTCTATTTTCTTTGGGAATATTTATGAATGCTTCACATCCAAAGATTTTCAAGTGAGAATAATTCGAATTCTTACCAGTCCAAACTTCTTCAGGGATACTGCAATCGAAGGCTCTAGTTGGAGATCTATTTATGAGGTAGCAGGTGGTCCTCACTGCTTCAGCCCAAAAATTCTTCTCCAAACTGGAATTGGACAACATACTTCACACCTTTTCCATAATGGTGCGATTCATCCTTTCTGCGACACCATTTTGTTGAGGAGTACCAGGCACAGTCTTCTCATGCTTTATGCCAAGCCTGTTACAATATTCCTTAAATGTATTTGAGCAATATTCTCCACCATTATCTCTTCTTAAACACTTCAGCAATTTGTTAGTCTCTCTTTCAATAGTAACATGTAATTCTTGAAATATTCCAAACACCTCACTTTTATATTTCATAGGACATGCCCAAACCTTCCTGGATGCATCATCTATAAACGTTACAAAATATGATGCTCCTCCTAATGATTTGATGTTAATAGGCCCAAACACATCTAAGTGTACCAATTCTAACACATTTTTCTTTCTTTCATGGCCACCTCTAAGGAATGAAACCCTTCTTTGTCTACCATATATACAATGCTCACAAAGATCAAGATTGTAGGATTCCAAACCTGACAATAAATTTTTATCAACAAGGATTTTTAAGCCCTTCTCGCTCATGTGACCCAAACGCTTATGCCATAGATCTGTTGAATTTCCTTCTTTTGTGATAGTAGCCAAATCTGATTTTCCTATCAGTGTCTTCAATGTGTATAATGTTCCTGTCTTGGATCCTTTGGCCACAACCAATGCACCTTTGCTAATTTTGTAGCCTCCTTTTCCAAAGCTTGTCGAATAGCCTTCATCATCTAGTTGTCCCATAGAAATTAAACTCATGCACATTTCTGGTACATGCCTGACCTGTTTCAACAATATATCTTGTCCATCTTTCATCTTGATCTAGACATCTCCCACTCCAACAATACTGCAAAAATGATTATTCCCCAAATGCACTCTACCATAATCACTGGGAGTATATGAAACAAAACTATCTTTGCATGGGGTTACATGGTGAGATGCCCCAGAGTCAAGGATCCAATCAAAGCCACTGCTAGATGTATATACACATGCATCCTCTACTGAAATAGTAAACAACACATCACCATCTGTGGCTACAACAGTAGTCTCACCTTCATTTGTGCTGGATGACTTGTGATTTGTAATAGATGGTCTCTGATCCTTTTGTCCTTTCTTCTAGAATTGACATTCTTTCTTCATGTGCTCGGGTTTGCCACAATGAAAGCAGATGATCCTTCCTCTCCTTGATTTTGATCTGCCTCTTGATCTTGATCACGCTTGCCAGCCTCGAAACATTCTCCTACCACGATCAGCTAGAGCTAGAGCCTCTCCTCCCTAGTTTTCCGCAATTAACTTGCGTCGCAGCTCCTCATTCATTAAACTACTGCTGACATCATAAACTTCAGGGTCCCTGTAGTTGTTGAAGTGCTCATAGCTACAATTAAATTTTCCCAGCTATCTGACATAGAAAACATTAGCAAAATAGCTCTAATTTCATCATCTAAAATGATTTTAACAGAGGCAAGCTGATTAGTAATAATATTAAATGCATTCAAGTGCTCAACAACTGAAGCACTTTGAGATTATAAAGCCTTTTCATCAAGAACAGTTTGTTTGATGCCATGTTCTTCTCATATAGACCATGGAGCTTCTTCCATAATCCTTCTGCCATCTTTTCTCCAGACACATTGAAATAAACATTCTTCGCTAAATATTGGTAGATTGTTGCGATCACATTTCTATCTAGCTTATTCCACTCTTCATTTGTCATCGATGAGGGTTTCTTTGTTATGCCCTCAATCGGCAAATACTGATCCTTTAAAATCAGTGTATCCTCCATCTGTGATTTCCATAGGGAAAAATTAGCCCTGCTCAACTTCTCCATATCTGTAACTATTGTCTCCATTTTCAATCAAATTCACACCCAAAAAAAAAAAAAAAAAACTCCACTTAAAAATAAAGCTTTAATTATTACTCTTTAAAATTTACTAATAATGACCTTCCTCCTTTTAAAGTAGGCTTTCCAAAAAATTCCTGCTCCTTTTAAAATATATTTTTCAAAATTCCAACATATAATTATATATGTTCAATAATAAATATAAAAACATATATAATGTTTTTAAACTTTTCACATTTCACACATACATATGTTGGTCTGACAAAAAACTTCACTTACACGTGCAAACTTGATGTAAAAAAAACTTACTAACACCACGTTTCAACTCCAATCTCCAGTGATCTCGACTTTTTCAAACTCCACCAACACGTTTCAACATACAACACGTTTCAACATAGATCCACAACTTTGTTTTTCTTGCAACAAGTGCCTTTTAGTTCCAGCGTTCCTCATCTATTTCCTGGATAGATCCTTCAACAGCTCTAGGAGTAACAACCAACGTTTTAACTAATGATGCCAGAGCAAGGCTATGCCACTAAGCGGCTTGCACTGTGGATATTCAAACCATGCTCTGATAACAGTTGTTAGACCAGAGCGGATTTATACTCAGAGACAGACAAATGGAGAAACAACAAGATTACTTAATCAAAAATAGCGGAATAGATAAAACAATCAGTGGAGAACAGAAATCACTTTGCAGAAATCACTTTGCATTACATTACAGGCTTGCGCCTTGGCTTGCTTTCCTTAGCCAGAGAAATTACAAATTTATAGAGTCAGAAGAAGGATCTAGAATTCTGTGTGTGGGAGATCTGAAATGATCTAGAAACCACTTGCGGTGTAGGAGGTTCTAGAATCCTGCATGTGATTCTAGAAACTAATGTAGGTGTAGAAAGATCTAGAATTCCGGAGATCTAAAAATATGTGATCTGGAATCTTCTGTAAATTTGACTTCACACTTAACATCTAAGTTATGGATATTAGAAATCGTATACCATGAGAGGTAATTCATCTTAGATTACAAATTCAATGTATGAGAATATAGGTTACTTAGGCTGAGTTACCGTTGCATTTTACCTGAGTTGAAGCCGTACCTTCATCCACTAACATTGCCACGATATTTTAGACTCGAATTGAGTGCATATCGATATTTCGGCTAATGTGAAGGAATTGCGACTGGAATTTTCTATTGTCATTGAGTTCTTAGACCTATTTTATAGCCTAACTTAATATGATGTATAACACTGTTCATTTTAAGTTCATAAAAAAAAATGGCAAAGAAATTGATTTTCACGAGAAAATATTGATTTGCTAATATTATATCCTTATTTAAAATATATCTATGCTGATAGAAACCATTTTCTTTAACATCAATGCTATCCTTCTTTTCCTATGATTACGATTCAGTGGTTTCTTCATAGTACTTCCTGTGTCATTCGTCGTATTGATCTTGTTTTTACCCATTTGTTTTTATACAGTGTACTATCTTCAACGGTATCAACCATATTGCCATTGTAATATCGGCGTTCTCGTTTAATCGGTGCTCCTTTGCAAGGTATTACTTCATACAATTTTTCAAACGAAAAAAACAACCTGAATTCATTATGAAAAGGAGGAATTTACTTACGTCATTCTGCGAAGTGAGAAGAATGACGTACTGCACATTTCTCGGTCAATATATGATAAAGAGCATCAAAAAGAAAGACTGGCTACTGAGAGTCAGCATCGACCGAGCGATGTCAAATATATCAGAGGAGCCATAAAAGGTGAATTCCAATACATAATAGCGAGTTCAAAAATATGAGTCTTGAATGCTAGAAGCCATCACAAAGACGCATCCCAGAGGCATAACAAACAGCCCGCAGAAAAAAAGGGCAAAAAGACAGTCATCCCAGACTACGACACAAAGGAAATCATTTCCTTCAATCTGTTTTAGTTTTTCGCTATCCGTCTTTCTGTCATGATGAAGAAAGTATTGTTTTCAGTAGAACTGTCCGTTGATGTGAAGAAAGCGTACTAAAAGAAGAAATCTGTTATGTCGATTTAGAATTCCAGAGCTTCTAGTAAGCACATAGCGTTTTAGTGGTGAAATCCTTTAATTTTTTAGCAGAGCTTCTAGTAAGCACATAGCGTTTTAGTGGTGAAATCCTTTAATTTTTGAGTCTCTGCTGAACTATTTTGACACAGAAGCATGATCTCGTATTATTCCTAAAAATGTATCTGCTTTTATTTGCTAATGAATGCATGACGATTTTTATTTTGTGCGAAATTTTCAATCAGACATAAGCAATGTTCAAATTAATGGAGAATATTTTATTATTGGAGAGTTTGTTTATTTGTTATATTAGTATTTTTAGATTAAAATTAGTTCTTAATTTTTAAGAATCATGGTATATATTTCTGATTTTATAATTAATTGAGAATGTTATTTGTTTTGCGCAAATATCTAAATACAGCTTGCTCACTTATGAGTTGTTAGTTTAAAATTATAAGTTTCAGCTCCCATATTTTATGGTATCAGAGCTACTGTGACTTAGTTGCTAGTGAGCCTTAATGGCAGCAGTGGAATATTGTTGGCTGAGAGCTTTCGTGGCTGGATGAAAACCGTCATCGGCGCAGGTTTTGGTGGTCAAACTAATGCTGATCCACACTGGCTATGCAGGTTTTGGTGGTCAAACTAGTGCTGATCGGCGCTGGCTCTGCAGTGTGAAAGAGGCTGATGAGCTCTGGTTTTAAGGATCAAACCCGCGCTAATTCATAAAGACTTTCTCGTTAGCGCGACGACCGATAGCTTCGTGGAGAGTTTCTAGTCAACGCGACCGATAGCGCGGTGGAAGGGCGCTGATGCTTTTAAGTTTTGACTGCTGAGGCGGCCGGAGACGGGAAGTGCTCGAATTGGTGGTGTTGTCGAGCGTGTTTTTGAAGGCCATCTATCGCATGGACCAGGGATCGTGTGGATCGACTCATATTTGGGTCTCTGGGTCTCTGTACATGGTAGATGCCGAGATCGTGCAGATCTCTTTGGGAGATCATTGTTGAGATTCTGATCAGATCCCGAGTCTTACAAATCGCCTCAATTCAAAAAATAAATTATTACACTTATTATAAACTTTTTTAATTCAAGAAATAGATTATTACAATTATAAATGCCTAATACTAAGTTTCGTATAAAATGTAAAATTATATAAGTTAAAATAAT
>APFE031593968.1:3514-64907 GCA_000404065.3 Pinus taeda | reverse complement strand
AACTTTTAATTTTTTAACATGCCCGTCAATATGACGTTTTTGAAAATGAATGGCAAGTTGAGCATGATGTGGAGGTTTTAGATTAAAACGTATTTTACGGGTAAAAATGTGAAATACGGGCATACGGGCGTCAAATTTAACCCTTGGTTCAAATAGAAGGGAACGAAATGTTCATAGACCACTCTAAATTTCCTCATCGAACAAGTCAAGATGGTTTGGTAGTGTGACAAATGGTTTGGATATGAGAGTAAATGTAAGTAGGAGTTGGGAAATCCAAGAGAAAATGTTTCTCGTTTTTATTCTCTTACTATCACACAACTGATAAAAAATAAATTCCCAAGGTGTTTTGGGAATAGACCAATGCCCAGTTTCACTTCGAAGCTCATGCAAGTTAGTTCTTATATTTGAAATGTTCATTTTACTTTTAACATTGGTCAATAAAAAAGGATAATTTTGGATAGTGACAGTGGGGTTGATCACCTTCTTATAATACCTTAGCTGCCTTTTCCCCTCTAGCTCCTTATCATCGCACAATTTTTTCTTAAATTTGGATGTAACCTAATTTTTTAATATTATTTTTATTCTCCAAGATGATGTGCTCCCTTAACCCTCTATATTCAATCCACATTTAGGCATCCTTGTGCTAACCCTACTTGAGCCGGAGCTGGGGGCTTTCGCTAGAGTTAGAGCTATATATATATATTATTATATATATATATATTATGATTATATTATACACTGTTTTGAAACATTATTTTTTCATTTTTATTAATTTTTACATTAAATGCATTTATTATATAACTCAACGTTTTATGTGAATCATTATTTTTGGAAATAAATTTCAAATCGTAAATTTCAAATTTCAACATAAAATTAATAAAAAAACATAACATTTCTTATTTTTTAAACATTTTTGTGTTTAGATTTTCCAAAAGTAGTCACTTATTAAATATGTGATTTTTAGAAAAGAGGTCTTAAAGTGCATATTTTTTTAGTTATATCTATATGCAAAATGTGTGTTTTTTGTCAAGTGTTTAAAATTATTATTTTTTTAGCGAAATTTATTTTTTGTTTATTGAAGTATTAACTATCAATATATAAATATACAAAAAATGCAAACTTCAAAATATTAATTTTATTATTTCTTTTAACTTTTCAAAAATATTAAAATTTTCATTATGAAAAAACATTGCAAAAAAAACAAAAACAAAATCTTGAAAAGCCCTTAAAAATCAAACATCTCAGGAAAAAATAAGATCATGAATAAGACGACATTAAAAAGGTTAAATAACCAACATTTAAAAAAAATATATGCATACCTAGGACATGAAAATTTAAAGTATAAAACGAAGAAAACGAAGGGTTGATGCTACAACAACTCTTTTCGAAATCCACAGGAAAATCGCTAACATTTAAAAAATCAAGTATGTGTCTTTTATACAAAAGAAAATTGAAAGTGTATAAAATAAGACCCCCTTCCCCCCCCCCGGCCCCCACCACAAATAGGGGGTTGATGTTGCATCAATACTTTTCAAAATCGACATGAAAATCACAAACACTTAAAAAAAAATGTGTATACATAATTAACAAGAAATTAAAGTGTCAAAAATGAACTAAAAAAAATGTTGAGGTTGCATCAACACTTTTCAAAATCAACTTGAAAATCATGATCTTTTTTAACCTCTAAGAAAAGAGAACTTGGTATAGATTTCGTTAAGTTGGTAAGTTTGTTACATTTCGACTTGCACATATCACACATATATGGCTTTACTTTGTCCTATAAAAGCTCATGGATAGCGATCTAATTTCAACTAGACTCATCTGACCTAATTTAACCATAGATAATATCAGCCTCTTATGCTTTACCATGAACTCATTGATAATCTAGGTTAAAATGGAGGACCCTTGATATGCAATACATATATATGTTTATATGAATATATGTGCATATGTTTGGTCGAGATGCCCTTAGCTTTTGATCATGTGGACTATATTCCCGAGCTTATAAATAAACCTTGGCCTAGCCTTTAAGTTGTTTTTAATGCATACATTTAAACTACTTAATAGATATTTTCCTATCTCCTTCATACTTGTATCATTTAGACAAATTGCAGACTTAAAATTAACACATTAATATACAATTCCTTAGAAAATATTCAAGAAATGAAGCATCTACCTTTTATTAACAAAACTCATGTGTTAATGGTAATATAAACAATTTAATATCCCCATACCTAATATGTAAGATTCAATACAAAAAAAAGTCACCAAGCTTTAAGATTCATACATACATGATTTAGCTACTCCCCATTAGTTGTATAGAATTTAACATCAAAAAATTTCATAGTAAGAAACATTCCCACTTTTACAAGAGATAATCATTCTATGCATTCAAATGTAATACTAGGCATAAGAAACACTTATCTTATAATCATGAATCTGGAAATTGAGATTGGGAGTCTAACTCTCAATCTAACCTTAGATAAGTTGCAGCTAAGCTTAATTGCAACTCTCACTTTCGAGGTGTATTCCAAACTATGAGGAGGAGTGCTTAGGGTTAAAACAATACCATAGATGAAACAAGATCTCCAAAATCTAAACCACCATCACACACCAGGTATTAAAAAATTAATACAAGAAAAACATATTCACTTTTTGTAGTCTTTCACAATGTCGCCCACCTTGTACACAATAGAGATTATTATCTTAGTCCGAATTGATTCTGAGCTTCCTTTTGGCACATAGGCTTATTTCTCAATATCAAGAGTAGAGTTCCTTTAAAATATGGGAATATTCTTGAGACCTTGGTTAAGCCACTTAGAACAGTTTCATCATCCACAAGTCAAGGCATTGCTTTATAAATTCTTTAACAACGATCAAGCCACACATATTGGTTTCAATATTTTCCCCTGTAATTCATAAAAGAAGACAACATTTCCCTACATTTTCCATCACCCATATCTTAAATAGTTGTCTTCTCGTGCTTTCTAATTTTCAATGCTTCCCCTTTTTGGGTGTGTGAAGTTGGTGCTCTTTTTGGGTGCGTAGAAATTATTTCCTCTTCATTTCGTGGGAAGGGACAAATATTTATCTTCAGTAATCCCTCCCACTAGATTCTTTACCCACCATTTCTAGTTATGTGGGCACACCCTCTCTGTTGCCCCTGTCAATATGCTAATGCAATCATACTTCTATTTAATTATGATTCTCTCTCTTGTATATTTTTCCAGAGAGTTAGTATGCTTCCCAAAGATTCCCTTTTGGGTTGAATTTATTGTGCAACCAATTCATTGAAACACAAAATATGGCATTGATATCAACTAGGTACCCTCAATAAAATATCCTTCCTCAAGCTCTAGAATCTATGTCTAAATTTCACATTCATTTAATTTAATGGCTACATACTTATAAGGAATTGTTATTCAATGCTTACAAGGGGACTTAACTCATAGGGGATGTTGCAAACCCCATCCCTTTGGAGTAACACTATCCTTGATGTTCTATACCTGAACATGATGTTTTACAAAAAATCTTTAAACCAAGCAAAAAGCATGCTTGTCCTAAGAAAAATCATAGTGAACTTTAAAAGTGCAATTCAATTTTCAATTACATTTACATGCATAATGCATTTCCAAACAACTCAATGAATATAAAAAGTTATTAACTCGAGGAACCTTCAGTGGATTTTTTGTACTTTCCTAGTTCCTTTATTACACCTAATCCAACTTGGTAGCTTTCTCGTTTTCAAGGAGTGTTCTTGGCTCCAATATTGAGCATTGTTTTCCTCTTTTTCCTTTGTTCCCTCAACGAACATCCTCAACCCATTTCTTCTTGGAACCCACTTAATGTGTGCCTAATTCCAATCAGCCATTCCCATAATCATTTTTAAAATAAAATTATTTTCCAAAATCTCATTCTCTAATTCCCATTCCCTCGGGTTATCTGATCCCTCTTTTTTATAGTCACACACCTTTCAAGTTCGGGCATCCTCTTCTCTACTTCTAAGTTCCTCAGGAAATCCATTCCTTCAAAATGTTTCCTTTCATCGAAAGACTATCATAACCAAGGCAAGTCCTTACCTCAATACCTTCATATTAGTCATGGCATGCTTCATGGAAATTAGTGAACAATCTTGGGTTCTAGTGTCCCACAACGACCATGATCCTAGAACATTTAACCGGTGTGCCACAACACACTCTTGTATCTTCAAGCTATTGATATTTACCTTGCATCTAAGTCTGTTCACCCAACTCGGGTAGTTTTCCTTGCTCTCCTATATCAAGGAAGACAAATATTCTTGAGGCTCATCCTAAATGACTTCCAATAAATTTGAAATCAACCTCATTAGCATATCATACATGAAATGAAACTTGTGATTTTATTTTGCATTCTATCTCAACAAGCTAATTTGTCCCATAAACCAAACTATCATAAATCATCGCATCAAATTATGTTTCCAGTTTAAAAATTCACGAAATCAAATGAAACAAAGATACCAATATATGAATGTTTCTTCACTTCTTTCTCTATATACATTCGATAAGTTAACTAGCACAAGAAGCATCTAGTGGCCTTCTCTCCTCTCATACACACACTCGATCTGTTTCCAAACGTAGAAAGCAACCATCACCTTCTCCTCTCTTTGACCTCATACACACACTAGATATGTTTACAGACCTAGAAATTACCCAACACCATCTCTTCACTTCTCTTTGACCTCGTACACATATTGGATTGGTTTCTAATATTGACAATTGTTAAATTCCTTCTCTTCACTTTTCTTTTCTTTGACTTCAAATTTGCTAAGTGGTTTATTAGCCCCAAGGCAAGCACTTAGTATTAGATAAATATAAATAAACCCATTTTCTTCACTATAAGTAGGGGCACTACCAATCCTAGTAGAATTTTGTTGATAGGAATATATATTTAATCCACACCTTCACAAGCCCAGGAAACCCCCATTATGGGTAGTCTAGCTATCCTAAAATAGGCCTAGACAGTCCCCTACCTTCTTGTCCTATCACATTACTCAACCAATTTTACCTTACCTTTTAAAGGTGGGACCTTAGTCTCTTACCCAATTTATGTCTCCCTATTGTTCTTCATCCACAAAAATTTCCCCATGAACAATGACAAGATACTTTTAAATCTTAATGACCTCCTTGAATTTTTCCTATAATGTGGCCTTTCCAACTCGTTTTAGGAACATGGCCATGGATGTGTTACAGATCCATTTGGGCACATTAATCCCATCATCTAGATCAATGTTTTTAGGGCTACTCAAACCCTAATTACAGTTGCTACATGCCCTAAACGAGTCACCCCTTTGAATTCCTACTTCCCAGATAGTTTCATGACTTGAAGACATCCATAAATGGCCTCTAGAGGGACCAATGCAGATAGGCCCATGTAAGAGTGTGCTGCAGAGCAGTTATGTCCATGCCAGAGTGCACTGAACAACACTTAGGCTTCCTTTCACCTGCATTGGGCGAGTTTGAGCAAAATTCACATAGGGATTGGGAAATATTCTTATCTTGTGGAGTCATCTGGAAGGTTCCCTCATTTATCAACTCCTATGAAGTCTAAAATGGATGAGGAATGAGTTAATATGCATCCTATCCTCTGATCCCTTCCTCCATGGAACTAATTCTAAGTATGGAATGCCATTCAATGCCACCATTTATGACAAATCCTCCTTTATCTCCCTATAAATTCACCACTCATCTAAGTGATCAGGGGCTGGATTATGTTGAATTGTAAGGAGATAATGTTTCTATGAGAATTTTAAGCAAGTATTGTAATGCTAAAAGTTTTCCATGCTTTTTATGTGATGTGGATGGGATCCAAGCTGGAGGAATGACTTTGAATCAGACACAATGATTGTAATTCCTTCTTCTATTCAATAAATTATTTAAACCTTTCTCCCATATGTTTTATTGTCTTATAATGCTTGTATGTGTGAAATGTATCTGATTCCATTCACTTATATTCAATAGATCTTTTGCTTTGATCAATTCTTTCTTTTCTATTTGTGTTTACAAGTACTCTCAAGTGCATAAAGTATGGGAAGGAGTGGCAGGATCGATACAAAGTAGATGAGAGGAAAGCAAAACTACAAGTAGGTCTTCTCATATTCTCATTTTATCTATTACTTATAGGAAAAGACTAAAATACTTTAAACTGTTGTTCTAGATATGGCTACTTATCTAGGTAATTAATATTTATCCGTAGATACCAAATTATCCAAAATAAATTGGCAACTGTTTTAGGGAAGATCATCTTTCCCAGTAGATTATCCACCTATTAGGACATCCTTGCAGACCCTACTTGTGTTCATTGATTGTATTTCAACTCTTTTGCATTGAAAATTTTGGTGAAAACTGTGTCAAATTACCTTTTGAAATGGGTCATTGTCACGAGCACAGGCTTGTGAGGGACACAGTGCGTTGCATAGCACACTTGGCTTAGGGACATTGCTTTGAAGTGCACTATCTCCCATTCAGGGTTGTGCTAATCCTCCTAGGGTTAGTTTCCCACCTTTGGAATGTTTTTTTGCCAACTTTTCTTTGCTTCTTTGCTTGTTGATTGATCAATGAATGTCATGGCTCAGAGAACAAGTTTTTGTCTCCTTGTCTATCCCTACCTTGACTTGATTGATTAATGTTTCTTTAATTTTTTCTTTGTCATTATCGGTCTATAGTCAAATTTAGAATATAGTTGATTAATCTTTGTTCAAAAGAAAGTGTCATAAAGTCTTCTTTTCCTTCGAAACATAATTGTCATAAAAGTCTTCATTCTTGTTAAATATTGATTGATTCTATGTGCATATTTCCTTTTTGTTCATATTCACATTAATGAAATCGAAAAGACATGCATGTTGCATTGAAAAAAGTTTGTGTGTGCTCATAGGAATAGTGTAGGGAAATTCCATTAGATTGTGCTCTTTTCTCTTTGATTGAAAGAAATCCGATTGCTCTATCCCTAGTAGCTAGGATTTTCATCATTAAATTGAATGGAAAGAATGCTTATCATATTAGTTTCATTTTAGGAACTGTAAAAATACATCATGTGGTGAACCTTTAAAGGAAAATTCTAAAGAATATCAACTTAAAGTTTATCTGAATTTACCTAATGGAGCATTGTCACCTAACGAAAAACGTTTAGAGGTCTAGGCTAGAGATGTGTTTCGACATCGTAAAACATAGCAGCTATAGCTTACCTATCTAAAATGCATCCAAACTGTGATACCTCATTCCACGTAAGTGAGGATGTACCTTTGGGTATATATGGCGGTGTTACAGTACGTAAAGTATATGGGAATGCTCTCACTATGCGGTTTTGCATTGGACAACGTTAATATGGATTGGGCCTCCATGTACTTTCAGGGATATATGGGAGGAAAACACTAGGATGATCTCCATCCTTAGGTAACCAAGTAAGCTACCTTGTACACCATGATACACTGAACACGACATTTAGGGAGATTGTGTCCCCGTACTTCTCAGTTCTCCGGGAGGTATTTTGCAATTCACAGTTGCTTGGTAAACCTTTTGCCTAGATTATCCCTGTTTTGTTTTGTTATGTTACTTTGATTAAAATAAAGTTAATTGACCATGGATAAAATCCTCCATGCTCACTCCTTAGTTGATCTTGGGTTGAAACATATGGTGACAAATCTAGAGTCCACCGATAAAGGAATTACTTTTGATGGGAATCCTAGTCCTTTTCCTCGTTTTGGAAATATTGGTCCTCCTTATATGGCTATATTATCCCTACCGAGATTTACCATTTTCTTAACAGTATGGTTGTTTTCAACCTCCTTGGTTCAAAATTTTGTGATTTCTCTACAATCAAGTACACCTCCAACTAGACAAAATCAACCTCTAGTTGATCCTAAAGTTGACCCTTTGCCTTCTTCCTTGGTTGTTTCTTCCTCCCCTTATTCCTCTTCGCCTGGCGAAATTATTGGTACTAGTAACCAAATGGCTAAGAATAAGAAGAAAGGGAAGACGAAGAAGAAGAAGAAGAAGAAAATTCAGGAGAGGGGAAACCAAGCTACCATTTCTTTGAATGCAACATCTCATGAAAAATCGTCTGTCAACCCTCACAAAGTTCGATATCCATGAAAATTGTGTACGAGATACCATCTTCTTTGAAATTGCCCTGATATTCCTCAGATATTAGAAGAATGGTCTTCTCATTCACATCATCTTGTGTCATCAACTTCTAGAGATCATGCTGGCGAAACACCATCAACTGGTGGTAGTAAATTTCATGGAAAGAAGGGTAAAGTTAAGTGTCGCTATATTTTATGTGAAGGGAATCACCCCATTCACCTTTGTCCATATCTGGATGAAGCCAAAAAAGTGTTGGATACCTGTCCTGCTTCTTTGTAGCAACTTCCATGTGGTTACAGGAGACTCTCCCTTAATCCTTCACTAGTTTATGAATTGACTAACCCAAATCAACTGTCGGTCAAACCCACTCTCTCTAAAATTGAATCCTATGAGTCTATACCCGACCCAAATCAACAGGTAGAGGTAATAGTTGACTTGATTTCACCTTCAGTTAATCATACCATTCCTGAAGAGAGTGAGTATGATACCACTCAGGTTCTTTTCGTTTCTTCAGATTCAAATGAGCTTGTGGGCAATCCTCATGTTCCATCAAGGAAAGAGGAAAATCCTCCTATTCTAGTAACTCAAGGGGATAATTCCCCCGTTCTTATGTTACCCCCTCCAAGTAGTCTGGTCACTTCCTTCTTATGTTCCTTTCTAGTTCATAATACATGTTTGTAATGCGACTGTATCTAGCACTATTATAGATGAATGTGGATCTATAAGTATCCTTTCCTCTACTGCTTGGAAAGCGCTCAATTTGGCGCCACTTGTGCCTATTACCCAAAATATGTTGGCTTTTAACAGAGGAACCAGTCAACCATTAGGGATCCTTCCTTAGTTGCTTATTACTTTGGGTGGAAAAATTGTTTATCTGAATGTGATGGTAGTCCCAAGCCCTTTAGATTACAATTTACTTCTTGGGCACGAATATGTTATGACATGGGAGCTATTGTTTCAACACTCTTTCCAGTGATTTATTTCTCGCATGAAGGTAGAATTGTCACCATTGACAGCTTTCATTTCCCAGTCCAAATATGGAATCCAGTCAACCATCTTCCATAAATGGTCCTTTTGTACCAATGGTATCATCCCTGCCACGAGTTAATTATGTTGCAACCTGTTCCATGACTACATCAATGGACGATCAATTCCATGATGTTGTACATTATGTACTTGGGTCATTGGAGCCAGATCTCTCCTTCTAGAGGATTGTTCTCCCATTTGATGAGAATCTCTTGGAATTCATGACCTCTTATGGGTCGCAAACAAGGATATGAGGATAGTTCTTTTACTGTGTCAACCTCGTTAAAAAATTAAACATGTCCATGAGGATAATTCCTTGTGTTGTGTCAACCTCATTAAAAAGTGAAACCAAGGAGTATGAGGATAGTTATTTTACTGTGCAACTTCATTAAAAAATGAAACGACTCCTATCAGGAGAGTTCCTTGTCTTGTGTCAACCTCATTATAAATATGAAACAAGGAGTATGAGGATAGTTCCTTGTCTTGTGTAAACCTCGTTAAAAAATGAAACCAAGGATATGAGGATAGCTCCTTGTCTTGTGTCAACCTCATTAAAAAATGAAACCAGGGATATGAAGATAGTTGTTGGTCTTGTGTCAAACTCGTTAAACAATGAAACCAGGGATATGAGGATAGTTCCTTGTCTTGTGTCAACCTTGTTAAAAAATGAAACAAGGAATCAGAGAAGAGTTCCTTGTCTTGTGTCAAGCTCGTTAAAAAATGAAACAAGCAATCAGAGGATAGTTCCTTGTCTTGTGTCAAGCTCGTTAAAAAATGAAACAAGGAATCTGAGCATAGTTCCTTGTCTTGTGTCAAGCTCATTAAAAAATGAAACAAGGTCCCCAGGATCAAAGTTCCAATTTGAGTATTTGAGTAGATCTTCCAGTCAAGTGTTTCACTTGATCTCATAAACGAACCTTCATTCCATCCCCTTGATAGCCACGAGTAGTCTACTTAGGTGAATGTAATGAAGCTTTGGCGGCATGCACCTAGTGGTAACATTAAGTTTCGTTGTAGGTTATGTTAAGGGAATCACCCCATTTACCTTTGTCCCTATATGGAAAAAGCCAAAAAGGTATTGGATAACCATCCTACTTCACCATACTGACTTCCATCTAGTTACAGGAGACTCTCCCTTTCATCATGCTAGGGGCATGAAAACTAGTTTCAAGCATAGTTTTTCATTTCAAGCTTGTGTAAACATGAAACTAAATCCAAGCATAGTTCACTATGGTTCGATCTTGTCTAAAAATGAACCCGTTTCCATTTTAACCCTTGTGATTGCCATTCTATCAGCCTCTTCTGTCAGATGTTTCTCTCCCTCCATCGTCACTATTTGCTTGGCCGATCATACACTTTCACTTGGTTATTTTACCCTTTTCGAGGAACGGTTGCAATGAGTGGTATTATTAGCCAACCTCTTCTCATAAGTTAACATGTTTTGAGAAGTTCCAACATCACTGGAACCAGTTTCTATCATAAACACCACTGATTCCTCAAAGTGGAGTCCTCTTTAAGATCTTTTTAGACTCTTGAAATATGAAAATATTTCCAAGTGCATATCCTATTTAGCTCGTTAACGGATTGGAAATGACATCTTCTCAGTATAAGTTTAACCCTTTTCCAGACTGAGATAGATTACTTACGAAAAATGAATACGTTGATTGAACATGCTCAATAGGTTCTCTCTCTTATCATTTTATTCTTTTTAGGGATTGAGAGACAAATCTATGAAAAAGAACTTGTGGAGTTTTCTTTTTGTCCCTTTTCAAACTCTATAAACATGAAAAGGACCAAGTTATCTTTGTCGTTAAACTCGTTAAAACATCAAATAGCGACAAACTTGTCCATCTATACAAGACCGAGTTTCACCTTCGCTAGACTCGTTAAAACATCACCGAGCAATGGATTCACCCAAAGGGTGAAATTATAAAACACGCATATGCTGTCCTCCTCAAGCTTGATAAAAAGTAAAGAGGTATCGGTCAGCAATGACTGGGGAAAATGGGAAAATGGGGAAAACTACTTTATGGTAGTAGGTCGCTCTTGAACATGACACTTTCATTCCATCACCGTGACTATTTGGGTTGGTTTATTAGATTGATGGTTATCATACCATTGGTCTATCATACCATCCATCATCTTATTTCAGGTCAATGCTACCAATTCATTTCAGTGTCGCCGACATGTTCAAGAGAAGTCATTCAATCGAAATTCATCCTTTGGAATACCATAAACCTTCATTTTCATGACTGCCATTCCTGAACCTTGTGTCGTGATGTAGCAGCATAAGACTTGAAGAAAAATTCAAAGAATTATTCCAAAAATACAAAAGAAAATTACAAGAAAAGGAGTGGGGTCCTTTAGCCATCAATTTCCATGTTTTTCTAGTTAAGCAGAGAGCTAGAATATAGGATTTTATCATGATGTAATATATTCTAGATTAGTTAGCTATAGTGGACATTCTCAAGGAGGATGCCTTGTAGTACAGATAGGGTTAATAAATTTTAGCCATTGAATTAGGATCTGGTTGTTAGGATGAACCAATACTTATGTAATTTTCATACTATTGTAAAGGGATTTTGACTGTTAAAGAACTTTTGCTTTCTAGGAGAAAATCTAGTGAATTGGGGAAAAAAATGTCTCTATGCATGTGAATGAGAAATTCCTATCAAATCCCATAGGATATTCTCCTTTGAAATCTCCGTGTTGACGTGCAATTCAAAGTTTAATTATTATTTTGTGAGCTTGAATGAAATTGCGTTGATTGTGTTGAATTAATTTTTTTCCTTTTATTTGAGTTTCTCGTGAATTCTGAGTGTTGAATGGATGGTTGAAATCAGTGGTGGAAGACCAAAGATGTAGTGGCGTGAAGATTGAACTTGGGCCATTAGATCTCAGTCGAGGTGATCAACGGTGTTCGGGCACATAAGTTAATCATCAGTTAACAAGCCAAAGTAGTTTTGAGAAACCACAAGTGGATTTCAGGTGGAAGGAAGGTGGTAAGTTGTAGTTCCCCCATTGGCTCCGATTCCATACAAACAGTGACACGTAGGAGCAACCAGAGAGAAGGAAACCACTTTTTCGGGTTGGTTTAGAGTGCACAGGTTAGCCGGTCAATATGTGTATGAATTGTTAGATTTGGTGGAGCAAGATCAACGGTCCATAGACATGGAGCATGTTCGAGGTTGGGGAGAGTTGTAACCATTGGATATTGAAAAGATCAATGGTGGAGAAGCACTGATGGGTTTTAGAAGGTAGATTCCAAGTTTTATTGAGCTAAGGTTTGTATTATCGTTGGGTTTGGTATGGTGGTATTTTAGGGAACTTTGCGACTTTTGGAGAGATGCTAACTTAGCGAAGCTCTAAAGGTTATCGATGGATGATAGAAAGGCCATTGAGTGAGAAATTACACCCACAACCTATTGTAGAAGATATAATCTCATAGTCTGGGAGACTAACACTATTGCTTGTACCCAGACTGCCATCATTAGTGGTATCAGAGCAACCTTTTGACATTGAATTGAATCTCATAAGAAAGAGAAGGAAGTCCAATATGGCTTTCAGAGTTGGAAGAGGATGAGGACATGGTAGAAGAGGACGACCACTTGCAAATGCTGAGGTGATGGAAGCTATGAAACAGATGCAGGCTAGATTAGAAGCATTGACAGCAGGGAGAAATATAGATGATGGAGATGTTAGTGAGCTTGAGGTTGAAACTGAAGAAGAGGAGGAAACTATAGTAGTTACTCATGAGACGACATTCCTCCAATTAGTGTTGAGATCCACAGCAAGGCCAAAAACCGAGGTTTAAATATATGTAGGAGGATTGAATCTAGAATAATTGATAAACTTGATTAATGGCATGGAGAAATTACTTGATTATGAATAAAAAGAATATGAGAAGAAAGTAAATTTTGTTGTCACAAAGCTAAAAGGACATGCAGTCGTTTGGTGGGATGGAGTGCAGGCAGAAAGAAAGATTCTTGGCAAGCAACCAATCAGAAATTGGAATAGGATGGTAGCAAAGCTAAGAGGTAAGTTTCTACCAAGTAATTATTAGCAAACCTTGTTCAGATAGATGCATAATATTAGACAGAGGTCTATGAAAGTGAGAGTATATACCGAGGAATTGTATAAGGTAAGTATAAGAGATGGACAAACTCAAGATATAGATGAGAAGGTGGCTAGATATGTGAATGGCCTTAGGATGGAAATTCAAGATGAGATAAGTATATTGTCTCCTAAAATAGTAGAAGAAGCTTATCAGGTGGTACTGAAAGCGGAAGAAAAACTCATGAGGAAATACTATACCAGAGGAAGAGGTAATTTTCGAGGAAAAGGAGGTCAAGGTGGTAGAGGGAGATCTATAACACCTAGAGATGGAGCTAGTAGCAGCTTGACCCAACATGCAACCACAGAAAGTGATGCAGGTGGCAGAGGGAGTTTTTCTAGAGGAAGAGGAGGTAGAGGCAGAGGAAGAGAAGTAAGATGTTACTGATGTAACAAACTAGGACACAAAGCTTTTGAGTGCCTAGAGAATGCAGGAACAAATTAGAGGAATGCAATTGTTGCTCAAGTTGAGGAAGAAGCAATAGTAGTGACAGAAGAAGAAGATGTACCAGAGAGAGGAGAATCTTTGGTAGTTAATAAAGTTTTGCTCAAGCCAGCAAAGGAGATAGTTGAACCATCAGAAAGAAAGACTTTGTTCAGAATAGTGTGTAAAGTTCAAGTGAAATGCTGTTAACTGATCATTGATAGTGGCAGCACTGCTAATTTGGTCTCTATAGAAGTGGTGGAGAAATTGAAGTTGAAGACAATGAGACATCCAACACCTTAGAAGGTGTCATGGTTACAAAAGGGACATCAGTTGTTAGTGAATGAACAGTGTGAAGTGGAGTTGCAGTTCAGAAAATATAAGGATAAAATTGTATGTGGTGTGATGCCTATGGATGTGTGTCACATATTGCTTGGGAGACCTTGGCAATATGAGAGAGGAGCTATGCATGATGGGAAAAGAAACACCTACAAGTTTGGTAAAGATAGTATCAATCATAAATTGTTGCCTATGGAAGAAGAGGATGCATTAGGAAAGAGGATTGATCCAAAAACTCTATTACTAGGAGGAAAGGAATACTTACAGTAGATCGAAGAAAATGAGGTAAATTTTAATGTAATTTGCAAGCCCAAGGTAATAATGACTTCTACTAAGGTTTTTGATTTACCCATTGAAATTCAAGAAATGTTGGACAACTATTTTGATATCATAGTTGATGATTTACCTAATGCGCTGCCACCCATTAGAAGAATTAGCCATCATATAGATTTGATTCCTGGAGCAAATCTACCAAACAAAGCACCTTACAGAATGACTCCCATAGAAAATGAAGAGGTTAGAAAGAAGGTTTAGGAACTGCTTGATAAAGGACTGATCAGAGAAAGTTTGAGTCCTTGTGCAATACCAACAGTGTTGAGTCTAAAGAAAGATGGAGGATGAAGAATGTGTATTGATTCAAGAGCCATCAATAAAATGAAAATCAGGTACAGATTTCCCTTACCAATAATTGAAGATTTGATGGATTGTTTGAGTGGAGCAAAGTATTTTACAAAACTAGATCTTAAGAGTGGGTATCATTAGATAAGGATAAGAGAAGGGGATGAGTGGAAAACTGCTTTTAAGACAAATGAAGGATTGTATGAATGGCGAGTAATGCCTTTTGGGTTGTCAAATGCACCAAGTATGTTTACGAGACTCATGAATGAAGTTCTTAAAGGTTTTATTGGCAAATTTGTAATAATATATTTGGACGATATATTAGTTTATGACAGGTCTAAGGAGGAGCACATGAGAGATATGAATTATGTCTTGCAAAGGTTAAAATAAGAGAAATTATTGTTGAATTTGAAGAAATGTCCATTCATGAAAGAGGAATTAGTGTATTTGGGTTTTGTTATTTCCTCTGAAGTATTGAAGATGGATCCAAAGAAGATCAAGGAAATCATGGAGTGGCCTTTACCTAAAAGTATCTTTGAGGTAAGAAGTTTTCATGGTCTTGCTAGTTTTTATAGGAAATTCATAAAGAATTTTAGTAAGATCAATGCTCCTATTGTTGACACTATAAAGAAGGATAAGCAACCATTTAGATGGACTACAAAAGAAGAAAAGAATTTTCAACCGTTGAAGAACAAGATCACTGAAAAGCCTATTTTGGTTCTACTTGATTTTAGTAAACCTTTTCAAGTGAAATGTGATGCTAGTGGAGAAGCTATTGGAGGTGTTTTAAGTTAGGAAGACAGACCTATAGGTTATTTTAGTGAAAAGATGAATGATTCAAAGAAGAAGTATTCTTCTTATGATAAAGAATTTTATGCAGTTGTGCAGTCATTGAAGAAGTGGAGACATTATCTAATGTCAAAAGAGTTCATACTTTATTCAGATAACCATGCATTGCAGTATATTATGCAGCAGCCGAAGCTTAACTAGAAACATGCCAAATGGGTAGAGTATAAATGGCCAATAAAAAAAAGTTGTAGATGCTTTAAGTAGGAGAAATACATTATTTCAAGAGAGTCAAATTCAAGTGTTGGGTTTTGATTTCCTTAAAGAATTGTATGAGAAAGATTTAGATTTTAAAGAGGCATTTGAAGCTTATAAGAATATTCTTCTGATGGATAAGAATAAATGGTTGGATTACTGCTTACAAGATGGATTGTTTTTTAGGAGAAATCAGCTATGCATACCAAATTTCTCTATGAGGGAGAACTTAATCAAAGAGAAACATAGTGGTGGACTTGCAGGACAGTTAAGCAGGTTTTATTTTTGGCCAAAGATGAGGGTTGAAGTGGAAAAGTATGTGAAAAATTGTAAAGTCTGTCAATATGCAAAGGGAAGAAGCCAAAACACATGTTTGTATGTTCCATTACGAATTCCACATAGGCTTTGGGATATGGTAAGTATGGATTTTGTTTTGGGATTACCAAAGACTCAAAGAGGAAATGATTCAATTTTTGTTGTAGTGGACAGATTTTCAAAAATGGCACATTTTATTTCATGTTATAAAACTAGTGATGCTACTCACATTGCTAATTTGTTTTTCAAGGAGGTTATAAGATTGCATGGGTTACCTAAGAGTATTGTCTTAGATAGGGATTCAAAATTTGTTGGACATTTCTGGAGGATACTATGGAAAAAGTTGGGAACTAAATTGAGTTTCAACTCTACCTATCATCCACAGACTGATGGACAGAATGAAGTTGTGAACATGAGTTTGGGTAATATTTTAAGGAGTCTTACTACAGAAAATCCAAAGCAGTGGGATCAAGTATTGGCACAGGCTGAATATGCATATAATGACTCACCTAACATGAGTAAAGGGCAGAGCCCGTTCCATATAGTTTATGGAATGCATCCAAGAGGAGCGTCTAAGTTAAGAAACTTGGGAAAGGATGAGATGCGAAGTGCAGAGGGAGAAGATTTTGCTTTAGAAATACAAGCAATACATGAACAGGTGAAACAACAGCTACAGGATAGCAACATCAAGTACAAAAAAAAAGCAGACATGAGAAGAAGAGAAGTGAAATTTGAAGTTGGGGATTTGGTTTTAGCACACCTAAGGAAGGAAAGATTTCCAAAGAGGGAGTATAACAAATTGAAGTTCAAGAAAATTGGACCATGGAGAGTATTAAGGAAATTTTATGTAAATGCATTTGAAATTGAATTACCCCGTGATGTTGGAATATCTCCAATTTTCAATGTTGTTGATTTGTACAAGTATGAAGGTGAAATTGCAAATGATACAGAAGAAAACCAAAAGATACAGGAGATTGACTGGGTAAAACAGTTACTGACAACAAAGGAATTACAACCAGAAAGGATTTTAGACAAGAAAGTGTTCAAGAAAACTAGAGGACATGAGTACTTTCAGTATTTGGTCAAATGGAAGGATCAGCCAATTGTTGAAGCTACTCGGGTAACAAAAAACATGCTACAGAAATTGGGTAGTTCTATAGAAGAGCTCATGGAAAGGAGCCCATGAAGAATTTTGTCCTCAGGAGTCTGATGCAAGAGCATAAGGCTTGAAGACAAATTCAAAGAATTATTCCAAAAATACAAAAAGGTTTACAAGCAAAGGATTGGGATCCTTTAGCCATCAATTTCCATGTTTTTCTAGTTAAGCATAGAGCTAGAATATAGGATTTGATCATGATGTAATAAATTCTAGATTAGTTAGTTGTAGTGGAGATTCTCGAGGAGGATGCCTTGTAGGATAGATAGGGTTAATAAATTTTAGCCTTTGAATTAGGATCTAGTTGTTAGGATGAACCAGTATTTATGTGATTTTCATACTATTGTAAAAGGATTTTGACTGTTAAAGAAATTTGGCTTTCTAGGAGAAAATCCAGTGAATTGGGGAAAAATTATCTCTGTGCATGTGAATGAGAAATTCGTGTCCAGGATAATCTCCTTCGAAATCTCTGTGTTGTCATGCAATTCAATGTTTAATTGTTATTCTGTGAGCTTGAATGAAATTGTGTTGAATGTATTAAATTCATGTTTTTCCTTTTAATTGAGTTTCTCACAAATTCTAAGTGTTGAACGGATGGTCAAGATAAGTGGTGGAAGACCAAAGATGCAGTGGCGTGAAGATTGAACTTGGACCGTTAGATCTCAGTCGAGGTGATAAATGGTGTTCTCGCGCAGAAGTTTATCATCAGTTAACAAGCCGAAGCAGTTTTGAGAAACCACAAGTGAATATCAGGCAGAAGGAAGGCGGTAAGTGGTAATTCCCCCATTGGCTATGATTCCATACAAACGGTGACACGTAGCAGTGACCAAAGAGAAGGAAACCACTTTTTCAGGTGGGTTTAAAGTGTGCAAGTTAGCCGACCGATATGTGTATAAACCATTACATCTGTTTGAGCAAGATCAACTGTCCACAGACATGGAGCAAGTTCGAGGTCGGGGAGAGTTTTAATCGTTGGATCTTGAACAAATCAATGATAGAGAAGTATTGACAAGTTTTAGAAGGTATATTTCAAGTTTTCTTGAATTAAGGTTTGTATTACTGTCGGGTCCAGTATGATGGTAGTTTAGGGAACTCTACGACTTTTGGAGGGCTGCTAACTTAACAAACCTCTAAAGGTTATTGGTGGATGAAATAAAGCCCATTGAACGAGAAATTACACCCGTAGCCTGCGATAGAGGATGTAATCTCATAGTTTGGGAGATTAACACTCTTGCCTGTACCAAGACTGCCATCATGTCGTCAGCCAAATTATTTCTCCAAAATAATTACACTCATTTCATGTTGTTGATGTGGGATACGTCAAGGCCCTCCTGCATCGAGTCACTTCTTGTCGACATCAACTCATTATCCAAGAAGTTGACTTAGAAACACCCTTCTAGTACCTTGAGGCTTGCATACATCAATGGCAAGTTTCTTGCTTCGAGCGATAGGTTGACATCAATGGCCTTCAACCGAAAGACTTTGTATGGTGTTTGACATCAAATCATCCATTCACACCATACAGAATGTACTGCAGTACCTTGAGGATCATTATCATTATCGGTGAGTTCTCTCGCATTTGTTAACAACTTACATCATTGGATGGTAATCAGATGGTGTCCTCCCATGTTCGACTTCATATCACATATTCACATGGTTAGACCCATACTTGAGTGGATGATTGAATGAGATAGAAGACCCCAGATCTAGTTTCATCCATTTGGGCTGCGATTTTAGGACTACTAAATCATATGTACAATGGCTTTACATTGATAGTCATTCCAATCATGGGTCTATATTGGTAGACGACTGTTTATGTACATGTAATGAAAGTTTATAAGATGAGCATGGGTATGCCTTCCCTCAAAAATTCATGGAAAAGGAAAAAATCATGATATATATGTATTGTAATTAATGCAGGTCACCTTCCACATCGATACCTTCTCATCACATCATAAATCATTTCATTTGACATTGGCATTTTTTCTACTTCATGCCTTAGGGGGTAGCTGTTACAGATCCATTTGGGCACATCAATACCATCATCTAGATCACTATTTTTAGGGCTCATCAAACCCTAATTTCAGTTGCTACATGCCCTAAACGAGTCACCCCTTTGAATGCCTCCTTCCCAGACAATTTAATTACTTGAGGACATCCCAAAATGGCCTCTAGAGGGACCAGCGTAGGTAGGCCCATGTAAGGGTGCACTGCAGAGCAATTAAGTCCATGCCAGGCTGCTCTACAGAGCACTTAGGCTTTCTTTCACTTGTGCTAGGTGAGTTTGAGTGAAATTCACATAAGGTTTGGGGAATATTCTTATCTTTTGGAGTCATCTAGAAGGTTCCCTCACTTATCAACTCCTATGAGGTCGAAAATGGATGAGGAATGAGTTAAGATGCATCCTATCCTCTCATCCCTTCCTCCATAGAACTAATTCCAAGTATGGAATCCATTCAATGCCACCATTTATGAAAAAACCTCCTTCATCTCCACATAAATTAACTACTCATCTAAGTGATCAGGGGCTAGATTATGTTGAATTGTAAGGAGATAATGTTGCTATGAGAATTGGCTTTGAAGCAAGTATTGTAACTCTACAAGTTTGTCATGATTTTGATGTGATGTGGATGGGATCCAAGCTGGAGGAATGACTTCGAATCAGACACAATGGTTGTAATTCCTTCTTCTATTCAATAAAGTATTTGAACCTTTCTCCCATATTTTTGTATTGTCTTATAATGCTTATATGTGTGAAATGTATCTGATTCCATTCACTTATATTCAATAGATTTTTTTCTTTGATCAATTCTTTGTTTTCTGTTTGTGTTTATAGGTACTTCTCAAGCGTATTTAGTATGGGAAGGAGCGACATGATCAATACAAAGGAGATGAGAGGAAAGTGGAACTACAAATAGGTCTTCTCATCTTCTCATATTGTCTATTTCTTATAGGAAAAAAATAAAATACCTTAAACTGTTGTTCTAGATATGGCTACTTATCTAGGGAATTAGTATTTATCTGTAGATATCAAATTCTCCAAAATAGGATGACACGAAGGAAGAGGTGTAAAGTTTGATGGAAAATTTATTCGTAAGATAGGAGGATTGGGAAATATTTTTTTGGAGTATCTAAAACTTCTGGTTAAAATATTATAATTTATTCCTATGGCACATTTTCATTGAGATAAATCCTACAAAAGATATGTGAGAGTCTTATATTGTCCAAAATTTCCATGAAAGATAGACTCAAAATTTTTGTCCCATCTAAAAATTGTCACACGGGTTAAATAAAAGTAGAAGAGTATTTTTCCCTTCAAAAGTATATGGGAAGAACTGGAAAACTACATATTCATACTCTACATTCATTAGTTACCTTGCTATCCTAAATTTCTTAATGTGATCATCAAGAGCATCACGTTTTTCTAGATCAAATTTTGGGAGGAATTTCTTTGAGTGTTTAGATGGTGGGTTTTCATGTCTAGGAACTACAATGGCATACTGAGCTAGCCACAGGCTATTGGCCATAATTGGTTTTACCATATTGTGATGATGGAGCAATGGGGAATGAGGTGGACATTTCTCAAAAGGAGAATTAATCTAAAGAAAATCAAGAGATGATGAGCATGGAGAATGGGTTAAAGGGGGTGGTTGACTGGAACTTCTAACCATTAATATCTCTAAAAAATAATCTTAAACATATCAACACTCAATTGGACACCCACAAAGAAGTAATTTTAGGTATCACTCTTCAAGGATTCAGATGCAATATAAAACTTTGGTAATGCTTGCTTATCCTTCCAAATATATTCTATAGGCTTTATCCCTTGTTCATGAACTATAACATGAGTGATTCATTAAAGGGTTTGGAGAAAAATAACGAGTTGAGGATTCATAGGTTTGGGAGTATGACTAGAGGCATTGTCTCATCATAATTGTGTCAAAGTTTGGACTTCAGGAAAGGGGGGTGTAAGTGAATGTAGAAAATAGGATGAAATTGGCACTATATTTCTAAAAATTTTAGTATGAGCCATTCATCTCTCACAATTCTAAAATTTTAAAAGTTTTCAGGCTTAAACTTACTAATAGAATTAGAAGAATACTTCCAATCCATTATAAATATGATGTCCCTCTAGTGTCATTTATTTTGATGGGTAGAATATGAATTTTTCTCGAACTCCATCAATGAAGGGATGAAACCTGATCACAAGTTCGTATTTGACTTGTCTTCATTTGGGATGGTAACATTTGACTGGTATATTGGACCGCTTTCCACTTTGAGTACAAAGAATCATTTTAAGATCTAGAAGTTCTATGTACTATAATGTTTTCGAAATTAAATAACAGAGAAATGACACATAGAAAAGCATAAAACAAGAGAGACACAACTATATGTGGTTCACCCAACATATGATATTTCCATAGAGAAACAACCATTCCTTCCTTTTATATTATCCATCAAATTGAATGAATACAACCTACAACACATTTGATGTAACTTCCTCTTTTCTCTCACACAACCTCCTCTAATTTTATCACATAATAACATAAAGTCACAATACAATTCCCTTTGATAAACCAATAGTTTCCTTCTAGGGGAAAAATACCCTAACTTAACATAAATTATACCATGACATTTTTCACCTTATGAATGGTATAGATTGACTACGAAATTAAAATATTTTATAAGGAAATTTTCTATAAAAAAAAATGTTGGGGCAGCTACCCGTAAACATCTTCCAGGTAGAGCTCAAAGGTTGCTTCTTCTCTCCTAGAGTTCCTTGCAATACTAGTGGGGAAGTAAGCACCCAAACAACCCCCATTAGGGGTTTAAATCCAAACACGCTTGAAAGAAGACCTTCAAATCAAGAAGATAACCATGCTCCACACCCAAAATTCTCCCACTTGGAGACTAGTTATTATAGCTCCATAACTGCTTCATTTTTTGGACAATGTTTCTACTTGGGTTGGCTACTTCTCATTTTTACCATCATATTTGAAGGCTAATTTAAATTGAGTATAAACTTAGTTTCTAGCTGTTTACTACCTTTTTTTAACATATCTGCAATATTCTCACTAGTCTATATCTCTTCCAGCCTAAATTTTCCATCCTCCAAAACTGTCCGTATGAAATTGTACCAAAGTTGTATATGTTTAGTCTTAGAATGAAATTCTGAGTTCTTTCTAATATGAATTACAGACTAACTATCACTATATAAATTTCCAGTCTCCTTCTTCTTTCCCAATTCATCCATAAATCTTTCTAACTAAATTATTTGTTTACTACCCTTTGTAGGAGCAACATACTATACTTCCATTGTAGAAAGCATAACAATCCCTTGCAGTTTAGAAACCCATATTAATGTTGTTCCACATATAATAAACACATATTTTGGTTCTCCTCTTGTTATCTGTGTTACCTTCCATATCTAAATCAAAATATCCCTATAGAGCAATGTTTGAACCTCCAAAACACAATTCGTGATTAGTGCTACGTCTCAAATATCTGAGAATCCACTTTAATGTCATCCAATGATCTTTTCCTGGATTTTCCATATACTTTTTCACAACTCCCATTGCATGTGCAATATCATGCCATGTGCACACCATTTCATACATTAAGCTTCCAACTATCGATGGGTATGGGAATTTAGAAAAATAATCTATATCCTCCTATGTGTTGGGACATATCTCCTCACTATTTTTGAAATGGCTAGTCAAACATGTACTAACTCATTTTACATTCTTCATATTAAATATTTCCAACAAATTTTCTATGTACTCACCTTGAGACAATGTTAATTTGCGATTTTCCTATCTCTAGTTATTCTCATACCAAGGATTTTCTTTGCAACACCTAAATCCTTCATTGCAAATTAATTTGCCAATTTTCTTTTGAACACATTTATTTCGTACTTGTTAAAACTTGCAATAGGCATTTAATCTACTTACAATAGAAATATAATATAGTTTCCATCATTTTCATTCTTAACATAAACATAGTGGTCAGAATGACATCTAGTATAACCTTGTTCAGGCATAAACATCTCAAATTTTAGATACCACTACCTTGGATCTTATTTTAAGCCATACAAGCCATTCTTCAACTTGCACACTAATTTATCCTTACCTTTTACCTCATACACTTGTGGTTGTTTCATATAAATGTGTTCCTCCAAATACCCATGGAGAAAGGTTGTCTTTACATCTAGTTTTTCAATGTGCAAATCTTTTGTTGCGAGTAGACTTAAACTAGTTCTTATTGAAGTCATTTTAACAGCAAGAGGAAATATTTCATTAAATTATATAGCTTTCTTATATGAAAACCCCTTCATAATAAGTCTAGCCTTAAACCTTTTTTTTCTTCCATATTCTTCCTTCAACATGTAAACCCATTTATTCTACAATGCTATTTTACTTGCAGGAAACTTGATTAAGTCCCAAGTTTGTCTATGTACCAATGATTCCGTCTCTTCGTTCATGGCTTGCTCCCACTTCTTTCTGGTTTCTACCTACATTGCTTCTTCACATCCTTCTTTTTCACTAGAACCAATCAACAATACATAACATAATTAAGGACAATATCATTCAGGGGGCATATTTAACCTAGTATATCTTCTAACAACACTTGAAGGATTTTGAGGTGCATGTTGTCGTTGTTTATGGTGATTATTATCATTTTATAGAACATAAATTTCTTTTTTTGTGTGATCTCATTAAACATTATGTATTCTTTGTTTTCGTTTTCTTTTTTCTTTCTCTACAATTGATCATTGTGCAAGATCATTTCATTGAATACCTCATCTCTACTCCTAATTATTTTATGGTTTTCATAATCATATAAGTGATAAAAAGGAACATTAACACCATATCTAACAAAGGTACACTTCTTTGATTTTTCCTTGACCTTTGGATTTTTTTTCTTTATTAATGTGGACAAATGATCCACAATCGTAAGTCTTTAGAAATGAGTAGTATACCTTCTTACGTATGCATGTCTCCTATGGAATACAACCATCTAAGGATCTTGAAGGCTCTCTCTTTATGAGATAAACTACAATATCTATAACATATGTCATAAATTGTAATGGTAATTGTCCATGCAATCTCATACACCTTGTATGCTCTAGGATTGTCATGTTCATCCTTTCTGACACACCATTTTCTTGTGGTGTTGCCATAACTCTCTTCTCTTTATGAATTCCATGGTATGAATAGTAACTATCAAACTCCTTGTTGTAGTATAAAAATCCATTATTTGATCTAAGACACTTAAACTTCTTTCATGTCTCATTCTCAGCCATAGCTTTCCATTTCTTAAAAGTATCAAAGACTTTAGATTTATTTTAAATACAATAAACCCTAAATTTTCTAGTTGCATCATTGATAAAAGTAACATAATACGGAGAGACACTAAGAGATCATACCTAAGCCTATTAGCATACATTTGTATGAACAAGATATAAATTTTCACTCTTATTTTCTTTCCCAACTCTGACAAATCTAACTCTCTTATGTTTTCCATAAACACAAGTCATAGAAATCCAAATCAACATGTTTCAAACCTACCAACACATTTCTTAAGTGAAGAATCTAAATCTTGTTTTCGCTCATGTTCCTAAGACTATGATTCCATAATGCAATATATTCGCCTGTTGACGTTAAAGCTACTAGCTCTGTAGATGATCTAGGTGGATATTTAAAAAGTACTAGTGGCATGGTAAAAAGCCTGAAAACTGAAATTGGCAGAAACTTTATAAGCTTAGCATTGGATAGAAGTGCTCATCATCATCATTCCAAAGGTGCAAATGCACTCAAGTACAGGTTCATATGAAGAAGTTATAACAAGTAAATTTTTATGTTTGACTTGGACAAGTGGCAAGAGGAGATGATGTGGAAGACACTCTCAGTGAAAGGGGAAGTGCCAAGTGGCAGACTTCCATTGGTCCCACATATCAAAGATTGCTATAGGAAGCAATCGTGGCTTAAAGAAAATCAACTCCAAGAAAGTCATGGTTGCGATGCGATAAACCAAAATCTCACATTGCAAAAGGGAAAGGTTAAAGAATTTTCCCCTGGAGCAATCCAGATTGCAATGCTATATATCAATAGCAATTGGAGTTCGCAAAGAGGAAGTAGTTTCATATTCTACCAACCATGTTTCCCCTTGATTGCAATTGGTGATGTGAGATTCCAGACCCGATATATTATATATTGTGTTTAATAGCCTATAAGGTCCATGGTTATCACAGGTCACTTGTTGTAAGGGCTTGTTTATGTCCGCTAATTGGAAACGTCGATAGTAAAAGACCTCAGGTTAAAATGTGTGGTTAACGAAGTTTTTCCCTGTTTGGAGGTATAAGGATTATAAATGAATGTTTCTTTTAATTTTATCTCTTTTATATCGCTTAATGAAAGAAGGCCTCCCCACTATTGAGTAGGCCCCGGAGACATTGTCCAAATTGGATGAACTCCTTAATAAAATCTTTGTGTCATGGTTTCTTGCTTATAGTATTATTTCCACATTTTTTTATGTGCTTTTAAGTTGCATGGTTAATAAACTTTATTTCATGTAATTCTGATGCATCTATAAGTAAAAGATCTTGGATCAAGTTTGGTATCAGAGAAGGTCTTTGTTGATGTGAATTGCATCAGTATATGCTAACTCGGAATAAGCTACGAAAATGCAAAGGAAAGCTTAAGTCCTCTAATCCTGAAGTAGGAAGTGCACAACGAAGAAGAAACATGGAAAATGAACAAGATCGTTGGGAAGAGGAACACAATTTCACCAAGGTATTCTACAATATGGCAGAGAAAGAGGACAAGATGTTTTCACAGAATGAGAAGGAACATGGGCATGAGAAGAAAGATGTCGATGCCAATAGATCAGAAAATCATGAAGGTGGTGGAGAAGACCCCCCTCCCTCTCCATATTGCAGTGACATTTTTTCTTCTTCTTCTCATCATTCTCGCAGATGTCATAGACATACATCTAAGAAATTGTTCTTTAAAATAGATGTAAATTTTGACTTGCCTATGTATGCTAGAGAATGTAATGAAGAAAAGATCAACAGTTGGATTAGGAAGATCGAGGTCTATTGTCAGATTCAACAAATCAAGGAAGAGTAGGAAAAGATCTAGTTGGCATCCATTTGACTAAGTGACACCTCTCTCATTTGGTGGGAGAGAAGATTACATGGCAGAGGAAATGTGGGTAACTTTCTCTCCTCATGGCCAAATTTTGTTTCTGCATTGAAGAACCACTTTTACCCTTTGGGATATAAACAAAAAGAATTAATGGAATGGAAACACCTAAGGAAAGGCCAGGGGAAAAATGTGCAAAACTTCATCGAAGAATCTAGAAAACAAGCATTTAATTTGAGCACTCCATTAGATTCATCAGACATTGTAACTAATTATATTGGTTATTTAAATAGTTACATAACACATTCATTATTATTGTTTAAGCCTGCTACTATTGATGAGGCCAGTTTAAAGGCCATGTATCTTAAAAGAAGGGGAACGCTTGAACAAAATGACCACCCGAGAAGAGCCACAACAACCAAGAGAAGATGGGAAAAGCCCTCCTATACACATTGTGATGAAGAGGGACACGGTGAATAGAACTACTTGAAATTGCACCTTGAGATGAGACCTAAGTGGAATGGCAGAAAGGAGAGGTAGAAGACAACTGCCAACATGCAACAAGATCATGACTCTGAATCAAAGGAAGATGAGAAGGTCACAGTTATTGGATTTACACAAGGTAGACCAATTGACCTAGGGTTAGATTCCGATGATGAAAGGAAGATCACAGCTTTTAGGATCGCAGCACATGGAGTCGTCAATTTGGGTTCCCATTTAGGCGATGAAACAAAATTTTAAATTGAAATTGTACCAAAGATGAAAGGGACACCCAATGCGGCATGGCTCCAAGAACTTGGGGAGATCAACCAAAGCATTGAAGTAGAGAATGTTGAGATAAGGAGACTCCTACAGGAAGCAGAAAAGGAGAAATAAAGGTTGCTAAGCCAGTTGCAAGCCAAGGATGAAGCCTTGGAAAAACTACAAAATAAGCACCCTGAGGTAAAAAGTGATTCTTCAATTTCATGTACCTTTCCTGATGATGATTTCACTGATCTTGAAAAACATACTATAGGTATCAACTCCAAATTGTTAAGGAGAATTTAAGGAGAATAGGGTATGAGAGGAAGGGCCTTGAAATTAATGGCCAAGGCACCATAAACGACATCAAAGTAGAGGAATTGTGTCATCTTGTAGGACTTGGGTATGTCAGGAAGGAAGTTGGGGAATTCTCCAAAACAACCATTGACCAACCAACGACAGATGATGAGATCACTTCCTCACATTCCAGCAGTAGTGAGTGCTCCATGAAGACTTATCAGAGGAAAACTAGGGACAAGAGCTCCAAGACAAATCAAAAAGTTTGGAGGACAAATAATCGTTGTAGTCACTACAATGAGGTGGGACACTAGGGAGCCACATGTAATATGCTCCATGCCGAGAAAGAATCGATAAAGAAGCCAAGGGGTGAAAATGTTCGACAAACGAATCCACTACATTCATGGCGATCTTCTTTATTATGTCAAATATGTCTTTTTATATGTAGTTGCTTGTTCTGGCCACCGTTTGTAGGTCATGCGTTGAAAATAAATCTAAAAGTCATGATGTATTTCCCATCGCTAAAAAACACAACGATAATGTTTTTTTAGGCGCTCTGTGGGTAGTTTGGGTATTGGTTTCTATCATGTAAAACATTACCAAAGAGAGTGTGTGCTGTAAAATCTTGGCAAGTTGGGGTTTTTTGAGTAATGTATCATTTTTATATGATTGCAAATGTACTCAGTAGTAAATGTTGAACACCTGAAGCTTTATGAACCTCCATTAATTATGGATATTGAAGAGGATGCACAAATTCCTACAGTGGACAATGTTGCACTAGAGCATCTAGATAAGGTTCCCGAAGATCTCGTACTTGACAAGAAAACAAGAACTTCACCACTAGGAGATGTGGAGTACTTTCATGTTGGCTTCAAAGGAATGAATTTGTAAAGCTTGGTGGAAGGAGAAAAAAAATGTGAGGGAGAAATTTCCTCACTTGCAAATTGATTGAAAGGGATTTTTGTGGTCCAAAACCTCTAGGTTGGGAGGATTGATCTAGGTGGATCTTTAAAAAGTACCAGTGGAATGGTAAAAAGGTTCAAAAATCAAAGTGGTAGAAACTATGTAAAATTAGCATCAGACATAAGTGTTCATCATCCTGATTCCAATGGTGCAAACGACACTCAAATCCAAGTTCATATGAAGAATTTAGAGAAAGTCAAAGTGTATGTTTGACTTGGACAGGTGGCAGGAGGAGATGACGTGGCAGACACTCTTAGTGAATGGGGAAGCGTTAAGTGGTAGGCCGCCATTTCTCTCACACATTTCAGAAGGAAGAGGCTACAGCTTAAATAAAACCAGCCACAAGAAATTCATGGTTGTGATGCAATAAATCGCAATCGCACATTGTAAAAGGGAAAGGTTAAAGAATCAGCCCCCGAAGCAACCTAGGTTGCGATGCAATATATCACAATCACAAAATTAGGTTGTGACTTGTGATATCACAGTCGTAGTTTACAAAGGGGAATCAGTTGCCTATTGTGCCAACCAAGGTTCCCATCGATTGCCATTTGTGATATGAGCTTCGAGACTCGATATATTATATATTGTGTTTAATACCCAGTCGGGTCTATGCTCATAGCAGGGTGCTTGATGTAATGACTTGGGTCTCTCCTCTGATTGGAAATTCTTATGGGAAATGCCGATAGTAAAAGTCGTTGTGTTGAAATGTGAGGTTCAGGAATTTTTTCCATGTTTGAAAGGTTTGTTGCCACATACTATATGGGACCCAAGAATCTTTGCCTTAAAACAAACCTGCATGCTAAACTTTGTGATTTTTTTAGAATTGCCTGAGAATTGAGGAGATTAGCCACCATCTTATATAAAGGACTATATGCACAGGAAAAAGGTGGAGACTTGATGATAGTTCATAACATTGTACGTAGCAGTGACCATACTTGGCAGCAGGGGTCATAACTTCACCTTTTGCAGCAAGGAGGTTCCGAGAGGGTGAAAAAAGCTCATTTATTCGAATTGGGTGTTCGGATAGGTGTGTTTGTATGATTTTTCACTGGGATTTCAATGGTGCTATCTATTTTTGAGGTTGGGCTCTCCATTCTTCATTCATCTTCCATCTTGGAGGTATAAGGATTGTAAATGAATGTTGATTGTACCTTTATTTCTTTTATACCATTTAATGAAAGAAGGCCTCCCCACTATTAAGCAGGGCTGGAAGACGTAGTCCAAATTGGAAAACTTCATAATCAAATCTTTTTGTGATCGTTTCTTGCTTATCTGTTATTTCCACATTGCTTTATGTTCTTTTAAGTTCCATGGTTAATAGGATTTGTTTCATGTAATTTTGATGCATCTATAAGTAAAAGATCTTGGACCACCAGAGTCACACTACATTGTGTTATAATGCGAAGCCAGAGAACATCTAAGTATGGTTCTACCTTCTATTAGGTTAATAGAAAATGTCTGAAATTGAATCTTATCAATGATCATCTAAACATTATGGAAATTCTCTTTCTATTTAAAATACTCATACTATGTTGTGTTGGTTCACGTTCTTCAACTAATGATAGTTTAAATAAGGTGATTTTGAATAAGTAGATAATCCATATATTAATTGATTTATGTAAATCAATTATTCATATGACTATGAAATTCAAAATTGAATTAGTTGGTATGAAAACATTTTCTTTCACATTCAATATACATGTATTCCGTTTTCCCCTTTCAATGTCACAAGAAAAGGAATTACAAGATTATTTTTATCATAGCCATTAGGTTAAATCTCTATGTAGATATAGTTCTTTGAATAATGAGATGGGAGTGAGTAAATGAAGAGAATCGAAATAAAAAATAACCCAAAAAATTATTCATATCCAATTCGACCCTCATTGACAATTTTCAAGTCAACATGACACATAAGAGAAAATACTTGAAATTATGTTCAAATCATGTTTAATATTATTATTAAATAGTTAGTTTTTTGGCAATCAAGGTTGGGCGACAAACACCATGCATTAATTTCTTTTGTTGAGTTTCATTTATGTTGTTTTTTAGTACAACGATTCATAACCCTTGGGTTTGACATAAAAACTTTGAAAAAAACATGGATGAAATATGGAGAATCAGACCCTACCCAATTGCAATGAGCAATTAATAATTCCCTTAAGTAAAATTAGGCCTTCTGGATGACAGAGAAATTAAGAATTCAACCGTTAGAAACATACAATTTTAAAAGTTACTATTTCCTTTCAAAACCCTTATAAGAACTATCAATAAAGTAAAAATACTCCTCAAACTAACTTGATAGATCTTGAAAAACTTGAAAAAGCCATTATGTTGATGCCAAAATTCATTTCATCTAATGATCTTAATAGAATTCTACACAATTTTCACAACATATCAAGTTCAAAACTCAAAATTCCATGAAAACTACATAAACTTGTATTTCATAGTAGAAAACTTAAAAATGTAAGATGGTATAGAAACATACATGATAAGAGGAAATATAGCCCAAGGGATACTTTAGAATTCTTTCCAAAAATTGTTTCAAGACATCCTAGCAATTCACCAAAAATTTTGGTACTTTCCAATACAACCAAGATTTATCCCCCTTTAAATTTAAAAATGAGGCCTATATATATGTACTCAAAGAGCTTCACCCTACACTAAACCACTCATGGTATTTTAAAAACCACTCAAAATTTGTTAAAAAATTCCAGTTGTATTGTAACTCAATTCTTGAAGCTTTCTTAAAAAATATGCTAATTGTAGAGTGGGTCCCTCTGATTTAGCTTTGGCAACAACACTCTCTCTTGGTTGGGTGATGCCTTCCTTCTCTCTCTTGGTTATTGATTTGGTCAATGCTAGAACACTTTGGGCATTCCAGTAAACATGTTGCTAGAAATATGGCTAAAGTTACTTATTTTTGTGACCTATTAGCATAGAAATCACCTTTGGTCCTGACGTTGACCTTGCATATACCACTGTTCAATATATTTTCCATGTACAATTCCATTCCTCTTCCGTTGGTACATCACCCAACCATGATTTTGATATTTCCATCTCCATGTCTACTATATGTTATTATTTGATATTTTCCTGCTATTTGAAAATTTGGTTTAACTAGAACACGAGTTGAAAGTGATGCTTGTATAGTCTTGTAAGGTCCTCCTCCCGCATGGTGTGATCCCTATCTTAAAAATTAGTTTCATTATTCTTTGTAATACATAGGTTATCCATGACAATCTCCTTGGAAGGCAAATTTCCTTTGTCATTAAATATGGAACAACCCTGGTGGAAATTCCATGTAAAAAAAGTTAATAAAGGAAAAACAATAACCATGGTTGATTAGACACTTATTCCAAGCTAAATGTTGGGAAAACTTATAGTGATGGGGATCACTTGTGATTGATTACTAACAAAGGAAATTGGTAAAGGAAATGGCTAAGTGTTTGGAAAGGAAAAATGGAATTTTTGGCATATTTATTTATGAAAATAATGGAAATTATGAGAAAATGTAGGTGAAAGGTCACAGGTTGCACCTGAGGAGGAAAATGAAGGAAAATAATGGAAAATGAAGAAACTAGAGGCCTCATTCATAAAAATTCTTCTGCGGATTATTGCTAACCATTTGTGAGTTCAGTGTTGGAGCCCTCTCATTATTACCTCTCTCTCACACTGTTGGATACTTAGAGTTTTCTAGAAGCATTCTTGGATGGTGTGGCATACATGGATTCTTGGAACAAGAAGGAAAAGGAAGAGTAGGAAATCACAAGAGGACATTGGGATCATCAGATACATTGGGATTTTCCTACAGGTACTGAGTTACATGTATGTTTTCCTCACCAGTTTTGGCATGCATGGCATATGCATGTGGATTATTCGTCATGATCAGCCACTGGCATGGAGGATTGCCTGGATCGACAGTGGATTTCTTAGACTTTCCATTTCCTTGCTAGGCATGAGATTATGCATTTATTTTCTTGTCTTGTTTTGGTTGGTTCTCATGTTTCCTTAGCTTGGGTTGAGTTACTAGTTCCTGGAGCCTTGGTTAGACAAATGATCTGGAGCCTTGTAACAACTTGGGTTGAGTTAGTAGTCTTGTAGCCTTAGTTGGTTAAATGCTTTGGATCCCATGGCAGGTTGACTTGCTAGTACTCGAGCCTTGGTTGGACAATTTCTCTGGAGCCCGACGACAGTTGTCGGTTGAGTTACTAGTCCTGGAGCTTTGTTTGGAACAAATGGTATGGAGCCCTAGATGGCTAGGATATAGGCCAATGTAATGATGGTTTTTTTTATTTCTTACCATGAGGTGGAATCACCGTTTGATGGGTTGAGGTGGAATGGCCTCTAGAAGCCCTTGATGGTTTTGGATAAATGTGTTCTATGAGTTCCCACATTCATGCTTCAAATATGGAACAGGGGTGAATGGATGAAGAGAGATTTGGTTAAGCCATTATACGGTCAGGTGGAATGTGGAAATAATGCCTCATCACAAATATTAGATAAGTATGAGACCCCTATGGTCAGATCTATTATTTACACTTGTAGATTACATATTTGTGATATGTTTGACAAAATGCCTATCCTAGCTAGTAGGGGTCCATTGAAGGTGTTATTCAAGTAATTGCATTAGTACTGCTACTTCCATATTATACTGTTGTTTTGATGGTGTCATTCAATTTTGGTCAGTGACCTAGGCTTTGGGCTAGAAAATGTGGTTTAAATCTTAGGGACGCTAGCAAAAAACTAAGAAAAATAGTCCTTGGACGCTGGCTTGTAGGCTTGTGAGAGTTTCCATAGGTCACTCGATGCTACCATGCCCATAGCGTGAGAGCATCTAGAGGTCAAGTGGTTCAAAATGTCAGTGGAGCCTAGGGGTTGGTTTCTAGAATGGTTGGGTTGGTTCTTGAGGGTCCTAATGTAGATTTTGAATGTATGTATGGCATGTTTCTGTCGGTTTCACTTCCTTAACATGAATTATGAGGTCAAACCATTTCATAGGGGCCTCTCATCACATGTTTACCCCGACTGGTCACTTTCTTGGGTAGATGTGGGAGGAGGGTGCTACATAGTGGTATCAAAGCATGGTTCACCACTTAGATTGGATCGTTTGTTTGTTTTTCTTGCATGCATGTTAGTTTCATGTGTGTCTCTTGCACTTTCATTCCATGTTCTTGTTGCATTTACATAATTTTTATCATGGTTGTACTGATTTCGCCATGTGGAAGTTGATTTTTTGATTGTGGGATGCATCCTCATGAGTGTATGACTGGTTACATCTCATTATAGGTTGCTTATAAGTATCATTATTGTATGCTTGGTTACATTCTTGCATGTTTGGTTACATTCTTGTATCCTTGGTTACATTTATCATTCTTGTAGGTTTGGTTACAAGTATTTTTCGTTATGTTTTTATGCTTATGTATGGTTGGTTACACATTGTTACTGCATGTTCATGTTTGCATGCAGTCAAGTGTATAATGATGTAATGATTATTTTCATGAACGAGGTCACAAATTGTGTCGCTGATAAGGCCATGCATTGGTGACAGGAGCCTAGTTAGAATGATGGTTGCATGTTATATGATTATGTGTTTTGTTTCTATATGCTGTCATGATTATGTTATACATGTATCATGCTAATTTTTTGATCTTGTAGATAAGGTATCCTCCTCGATCTATACTAAGGTACATTGGTTTATTGTGATCTGGTTTAGCTGACATGATATACCTTGCAGGAAGAAATATGAAATGGTTAGAAAAATGGTAAACTACAAAGACTCTCCCTATGAATCAGAAGAACAATATGGGGTTGCTTCTAATTTGGAAGATATACTGAGAATCTTAAAGAAAGAAATAAGGATTTTTTATGAAAATACTGACATAATCATGCAATCACAGGAGAAAAAAGTAGAGGTAAATCTAGTGATACTTCAGAGCTTGTCAGATTTTCAGTGACAGGGACCATGTTGCATCAACTATGAGTAGGAGGAAAGAACTAATGGGGCGTATGGTAGTAGGTCACATGGTGGTCACAGGTCAAATATAGATGACATGGTTAAAGATGGTAGATTGTTGAACACTTTGGAGAGGCGAAGGGATAGACACATGTATTATTATAGTTTTTATTCATGTAGACACTATGATCATCATCGTTATAATACTTACAGGTAGAGTGATAGGGGATACATTCCAGATGAGTTTAAGAAAGTAAAACCACCTACTTTTGATGCAGAGAAGAAGAACCATAGGATGAAACGACATGGTTTCTTGGCATGAGGAAGTTCTTTAGGTAGCATGAGTATTCAGAAAACATGAAAGCTAGAGTATCTACATTCAGTATCAAAGGTAAAAAATACATTTGGTGGGAAGACATGAAGAATGCTAGATGTATTCATGACAAAGAATTGACTTGGAATGAGTTTGAGTGGTTATTCCAGAATAAGTATTTGTTAGAGAGGTACTCTGATGACATGGAAAAAGACTTCTATGAGCTAAAGATGGTACCCATGACAGATGATGAGTACACTAGCAGGTTCTTGGAGTTGCTGAGGTATGTGCCTTATCTCATAGAGGAAAAGGCAAAGATTCAGAGGTTCATTAGTGGATTACTAGTTGCATTCAAGGAAAAGATTGAGTTCGATGAGCCTATATCATTGGAGGAGGCCATTCGAAAGTTAAGACATTTCTACGAACAATCGAAGTGCAAATCAGAGACTAAGCCAAATTGGAAAGGCAATGTAAGGAACAAAGGAAAATGGGACAAGTAATGAGAAATACCTCAAGGTACAGATAATAAAGAGAATGTTGCACCACCTAAGAGTTTCAATGAATCAGATAGAGGACAGGGACATCGATCTGAGGAGAAGAATAAGGAGCCCATGTAGTGTTGGACTTGTGGAAGGGATCATTGCGGAAGAGATTTTCAACAATATGAGGGTGGTAGGGCTCGAATATATAGTGCAGATGACACATATACTATTGGGGATGTTGGTCAAAGCATTCCTGATATTTATGCAACTTTGGGTAACAAATAGGTAGACCACAATGCATATATCATTGAGATGAACTGTAAGCTTTCTGGTCAATTTATTTATATTTTGATTGACCCTGGATCTAATTGTTGGTATGTTAGTCCTCACTTGATGGATAAGTGTGGTTTGAGTAATGAATTGCATGTAAAATCTTGGTTAGTGTAATTGGCTACAGGTACAAAAAAGGAAGTTCATCATTGGGTGAGAGCTTATGCATTTGATTTTAATGGTATGCCTACCATAACACATTTGAATGTATTACCATTGGGATCATACAGTATCTTGTTGGGCATGGATTGGTTGTATCTTCATAGAACCAAGGTAGATTTTTATGACAAAGCCATTGAGTGTGTGGATGAAAATGGGGAAACAAGAGTGTTATAGGATAAGAAGAAAGCCACATCAATTAGGATGGTGAAAACTATGTAAGAAAACTGAACATTATAGGAAAGGGTGTATGTTATTTGTAGTGCACATTTCTAGTGACACAGATAAGGAATTCGAGGATGTAGATGTGTTGAGAAGGTAACCAATTTTACAACAACTCAAGCATGCATTTCTTAGAAGCTATTTCAGAGTTTCCACCTCACAGGGAAGTAGATCTCTCTATTGAGTTAGTGCTAGGGGTAGCTCCACCATCAAAATCACCTTATAGGATGAGGACACCTAAGTTGGTAGAATTGAACCTATAGTTGAAGGGTGTGTTGGACAAGGGATACATTAGGCCAGGTCTATCACCATGCGACACATTGATTTTGTTTATAAATAAGAAAGATGGTACTCTTAAATTATGCATTAACTACACAGAGTTGAACAAAATGACCATCAAGAACATGTAGCCATTGTTGAAGATTGATGACTTCTTCTATAAGATGAAAGGAGCAACAGTGTTCTTGAAGATTGACCTTTGATTTGGGTATCTTCAGGTACACATCAAAGATGAGGACATTTACAAGAAATCTTTCCGGACTAGGTATGGGCATTATGAGTTTGTTGTATTTCCATTTGGCTTAACTAATGCTCCAACTACATTTATGTGCTTGATGAGTAGAGTGTTGCGTCTGTACTTGGATAAATTTGTCACTATATTCATTGATGACATATTCGTATATTCTAAAAATGAGCAAGACCATGCCGAGAATTTATAAGCAATGTTGAGGTTGTTGAGAGAGCATTAGTTATATGATAAGCTCAACAAGTGTAGTTTCTTTCAAAATGAGGCACATTACTTGGGGCATTTTGTCTCCAAGGAGGGAATTACAGTAGATCTAGAAAATATATGGACCATCATGGAGTGGGTATCTCCTAAGAATGTAGATGAGGTGATATCTTTTCTGGGGTTGGAAGAGTATTATAGGAGGTTCATCAGGAACTTCTCATAGATTGCTTATCCTATCACATCATTGTATAGGAAAGGTAATATGGTCAAGTAGAAAGAGGAGTGTGAAGGCAGTTTCGAGCAGCTCAAGCAATTGTTGACACATGCACTAGCGTTAAAGATTGAAGATTCGAACAAAGATTTTGTAGTATGCATAGATTCCTGCAGAAAAGGACTTAGTGAAGTCCTTATGCAGGATGGAGAGGTGGTATTCTATGAGTTGTGAAAACTAAATGAACATGAGAAGAACTATCCCATGCATGATCTTGAACTAGTTGCGATCATACATGCATTAAAGATGTGGAGGAACTATATTATGGGAAGGATATTGACATTGATGAATGATTAGAGTGGTTTACAATATCTATTTGACCAACCAAATTTGAATGGTAAGAAGGCTTGGTGTTTAGCTATGATTAGTGAGTTCAATTTTGAGATTAGGTATATGAAAGGAAAAGAGAACAAAGTGGTAAACGCTCTCATTAGACAGGTATATGTAAATCACTTAGAATCTATGAGATCTTATGGGACAAACTTACAGGTTAGGGTCTTACACGTAGGTCAGCAGGATGTCAGATATATGGAGATTACGCACAGGTTGCAGCAAAGTATAGGTACAGGTACAGGTACAAGTGGTAGTACAAGTAGATGTGCAGGTGGAGGTATAGGTACATGTATAGGTAGTGGTACATGCATAGGTATAGGTTCAAGTGTAGAGGATGTGGACTATTTCCTTACAACAGATGGATTGGTTCGATTTAGAGATAGGATCTATGTTCTAGACAATAGTGAGCTCAAAAAGGTGATCTTGAGGGACTTTGATGTGAAACCATATTTGGTTCACCCAGCTTATCAGAAGACATTGACAATAGTGAAGATAATTTATTATTGGCGAAACTTGAAGAGGGATGTAGTACAGTTTGTGGCTAGGTATTTTGATTGTCATCACGTGAAGGCAGAGTGTAAAAATCTAGGTCGATAGCTATAGCCAATTATGATTCCATTGTGGAAATGGGAAGTCATTTCCATGGACTTCATCATAGGTTTGCCGAGGGAAGTGAGACAATATGATCCCATCATGGGTTTCATGGACATCTTGACAAAGTTTGTGCACTTCATTCCAGTGAAGTCTGCATTCTCAGTTAGTAATGTAGAATAAGTGTTTATTAGAGATGTGGTTAGATTGCATGGTGTTCCAAATAAGATTGTGTCAGAAAGGAATGCAAATTTCACTTACAAGGTTTGGAAGGATTTATTTGCAGGTTTGGGCAGAGATTTGACCTTCAATACAACTTTTCATCCGCAGATAGATGGATAGACAAAGAGGGTTAACATGATATTGGAGGAAATGTTGAGGATGTATTTGATGCATCAACAATGAAAGTAGGAAGATTACCTTCCACAATTAGAGTTCACTTACAATAATGGGTATCAAGAATCTTGGAATATGATTTTGTTTGAGGCATTATATGGGTGGAGTTACAATACTTCCATCAGTTGAAGCGATCTAGTGAACAAGGTGTTGATTGGACCAGACATATTGGAAGACATGGAACATGCGATGAAGGGTATAAAGAAGAATCTCAAGGAAGCATAGGATATGAAGAAGAGTTATGCAGATCATCATAAGTTGTTCAAGGAGTTCCTAGTTGGGGAACATGTGTACTTGCACAACAAGCAGAAGAAGAGCTCTTTGTAGATTGGATGATGTGCCAATCTAGCACCATGGTTTTGTGGACCCTTCAGTATCATTGAGAGGATTGGGCTATTAGAATATCAACTTGCACTACCTCCGACAATGAAAGTGGATGATGTTTTCCATGTGTCATTTCTTAAGAAATATGTCAAAGAATGTTGATCATGTGATTGGCTGGTTTGTATTGCAACGAGAACTAGAAGGAGAATTCTAGCCAGAGCCTCAGTGTATATTGCAAAATTTTTTTCTCATGGTTTGGAATAGAGAAATCGAGCATGTTAATGTGTAATGGAAGCACTTTGGGCCTGAAGAAGCTACATGGGAGATGGCAGATCAGATGTAGGCTATGTATCCTTCCTTGTTTTTTGGTTGAGGCGAAGCAGTTTTGGTATGGTGTTTTGGTGATGTTTGGTATATATACAGAGTACATATATGTATTTAAATATCTCCATGAGCTATTTTATAAAGCTCCAATAAATGGTATGGATGTCATGTCATTATGATATGTTTGTTATGTTTTCATGTTGGTTTTCTTCTCGAGAGGTTGATCACTTTAAATATTTCATCAAGCTAAGTCATAAGGCTCCATCGACAATATCTTTTTATTACAAAATTCTCATGGTTATAGGTGTTGTTGAATGTTGAGGATGGTGTTCCCCCAAGGGGGAGGGTTCTATAATAGCCTTGGTCAAAATTCGATGTAAAAAAAGTTAATAAAGGAAAAATAATAACCATGGTTGATGGGACACTTATTCCAAGATGAATATTGGGAAAAATCCTAGTGATGGTGATCAATTTTTATTGATTAATGGCTAAGTAAATTGGAAAAGGCAATGGCTAAGGCTTCATAAAGGAAAAATGGTAGCTTTGGCATATTCATTTATGAAATAATGTAAAGTAGGAGAAAAGGGAGGTGAAAGGTCACAGGGTGCATGTGAGGAGGAAAATGAAGGAAAATAATGGAAAATGAAGAAAATAGAGGCCTTATTCATAAAAGGGCTTCTTAAGATCAGTTGGTAACCTTTTCTTAGCTTAGTGTTGAGGCTCTCTAATTATTTTCTCTCTCTCTTATACTCTTGGATAGTTAGAGTTTCCTTGGAGCATTCCTGGAGGGTGTGGCATCCTTGGATTCTTGGAGTAAGAAGGGAAAGGAAGAGTAGGAAAGCACAAGAGGACATCAGGATCAACACCTACAAATAAGATTTTCTTGTAGGTATTGAGTTGATCATATGTTTTTCTCAATAGTTTTAGCATGCATGGAATATGCATATGGGTTCTTGTTCAAGATGTGTCAGTTCCATGGAGGATTACCTGGATTGATAGTGGATTTCCTAACCTTCCCATTTCCTCGATATCCATGGAGATTATGGGTTTGTTTCCTTGTTTTCTTTTGTTTGTTCTCATGTTTCCTTAGCTTGGGTTGAGTTACAAGTTCTTGGAGACTTGGTTGGAAAAATGGTCTAGAACCCCATAATAGCTTGGGTTGAGTTACTAGCCCCATAGCCTTGTTTGGAAAAACACTTTGGAGCCCTTGGTTGGTTGAGTTATTAGTCCCGGAGCCTTGGCTGGACAAATGTTCTGGATCCCAATGGTAGTTGTGGGTTTAGTTATTAGTCTTGGAGCCTTGGTTGGAACAAATTCTCTAGAGCCCTAGATGGATGGGATAAAGACAAATCTAATGATGGTTTTGTGATGTATGGTTGTGAAGTGGAATCAATGATTGATGGGTTGAGGTGGATGGCCTCTAGAAGCCCTGTATGGTTTTAGATAGATGTGTTCGATGAGATCCCGCATTCATGCTTGGAATATGGCATGAGGGTGAATGACTGAAAAGAGATTTGGCTCAACCATTCTATGACCGAGTGGAATGTGGAGGTCCCATCCCAAGTTTCGATTTTGCGGCATCAATAGGAGGTTATTTCTCCTTGTATTTCTATTAGTAGTATATTGGTTTATATGTGGATCATATGGATTTGATTTCATTAGTATTTATATTCTTATTATGTTGGTTATATATATATTATATATATATATATTATCTATATATATTATATATATATATATATATATATATATATATATAATATTAATATATATATATATATTTTATTAATATATATATATATATATATATATATATATATATAATATAATTTATATATATATATATAAATATATATATATATATGGCTGTCATCATGTTTTCACTTCTAATTGAATGAACATTGTATTTATTACCTAATGAATGAAATGGAATTTCATGTGCCGAGGAATCAATGCCTCTTAGCGATTCTGAGCTAAGAATGAGACCCCTGTGCTCAGATCTGTTATTTACATCTATAGTTTACATATTCGTGATATGTTCGACGAAATTATAGTCATGGATAGTAGGGGTCTAGTCAAGGCATCATTCAAGTTATTCAATTTATAATATCACTTCCTTGTTATTTTATTGTTATGAAGATGTCATTTAATTCTGGGCAGTGAATTTGGCTTTGGGCCTGAAAAAGTGATTCAAATCCTGGGGATGTTGGCACATCAGTGTGAAAAAAACTCCTTGGATGTTGGCTTGTAGGCTTGTGAGAGAATCCAGAGGTCTTTGTATGCTGGCATGCCCATAGCATGAGAGCATCCAGAGGTCAAGTGGTCTAAAATCTTAGTGGGACCGAAGGGTTGGTTGGGAAAAAGGTTAGATTGGTTCTTGAGGGTCCTAATGTTGAGTTTGAATGTCTGCATGGTGTGTTTCTATTGTTTCCACTTCCCTAACATGACTTCAGAGATCAAATCATATCATAGTGGCCTCTCGTCACATGTTTACCCTAGCTGGCGAGTTTCTTGGGTAAATGTGGGAGGAGGGTGTTACAAAAGAACAATGGTAAACTCTTCTTACACCATTATTCACATCCGCCATTAAGCCTCTCCACCTTTCAACCATTCCATTAGATTACTCTTCTATTTTCACTATCATCCTATCTTTCCTATCTAGGTGAGCTACTTTACCAATCAAGCGGGAGAATTCAAAGTTCTCCCTTGACTCATTCTTCAGTTATATGATTTAAGAAATTGGATATTACCTTGAATTTCCGTGAAGTTGCCTCAACATGTTCTATAAGCATCTCTACTTATTTATGAGTTATCTTAATCATCTCGATATTCTCCTCCACCAGCTCTAATTATTCGTAGTGCTTTCCTATTAGCTTAATGATCTTCTCTGAACTCATTTCCTTGGAATTTTTGAAAGAGAATTTTCTAGCATCATCCTTTTCCTGTAGGTATGAGTGGATTTCCAATCTCCTAATGCATTCTTTTTCTCAACAAAGTTTTTCTTCTATTTTCTACAAATTCTTCCTCAGTTCTAGAGATGATAACTAGAGCCCTTTTAATTATATATTCACACTTGGTATGTTCATCCATTGAATTAAGCCATGGAGAATTCCTTTTAGTTTGATAGGAAATTGAAAATTTCCCATAGTCCCGATATCAATACTAATGTATTGACTTGTCTCACCTTCCCCTTTGGAATCTGTACAGTCTCTAGAGGGAGAAAAGGAGGCCATTGGATAGGTCAATGTTGGATTTTTAGAGACAAGATGATCTAGCTGGATCTTCAAATACAATGGCATGGAAAAAATCCAAATTCAAAGTGGTAGAAAAGCAAGTATGTTGAGACCACATTGAAGTATGTGTCACCATGATTCCAACGATGCAAATGAGACTCCAATCCGAGTTCGGATGATGAAGTTGTGGCAGTAAGGAGGTTGCTTTGTTCCTTTGGAAAATGAGGCTTTTTCCCTAAAAAATGTCTTTAAGCCTTTTAAACGTCAAAATTGCAATTGGAGGGTCCAAAGGTGTGATTTCTAACTAATCACAATTAGGGGCAAGCAATGGCCGATATCAGGAAGACCTGTGATTAGCGATTGTAATCGGTGATCGAAGGAGCGATCAGATTGGTAAGATCGGCATCAACGATTGGAGGAGCGATCGGATTGGCATGATTGACATTGGCGATCGGAGGAGACAAATACTAGAACCCTAGGTCATTGCATGAGTGATATGTTGATGTGATCGGCTGATGCCGATATCGACAATCAGAAAATCCCCTGCTAACAGGACTATTGAATCAGTGATGTGCTAATTGTGATATGGGAACAAGACATGATGAGTCTATAAGTGTGATTTAAGTATATTTGAAGTCCAAGACTTCGGTTTTCTTAGTGTTTTCTATGTATTATCCGTTTAAATAGAAAAAGGCCATTTTAAAGGGGTTTGATGCATAGAAAGGTCCGACGATCAACCCGCCGATCCTTTCAAGAAAACAACTTCCATTATAATGAAATAACCCCCTATTTTTAAGCGGCATTGTATTATAAAGCCCGATGCATGCAACAAAATGATGGGAGAGGATTTTCTGGCACAGAGTTCGAGGCAACAACTTGTAGGAGGGGCGATTGATCATTTTGTCTCAAATGGGAAAATTTTATATGGTTTCTACCCCTCTCGACACCACGAATGCAATGGTGCTATCCATTTCTCCATCTGAGGTCTCCATTTCATAGCGATTTTCCACAATGGAGGTGTAAGCCAGCTTTTATGTAAACTGATGATTGTAGCTCTCTTCTTTTCATATCATTAATGAATGAAGGCCTCCCCATTGATCGAGCAAGGCACGGAGACGTAGTCTGAGTTGGACGAACTCCATTATCAAGTCTTGTAGTCTTCTTGTCATTCCTTTATGTGTTTTCCTCTTCCTTCCTGTGTGCACATGGAATTTCTGTGTTAAGCTGCAATTTCTACTTGTGATTCTTTTCATACATCTATAAGCAAAAGATCACTGGATCAAGTGGTATCAGAGTAGGTATTTTTAGATGTGAATTGCATGTTTGTATGCTAACAGAAGACAAAATCTGAAGAGGTGAAGGGGAATTTGAGCCTTTCGATCCCGAAGTAGGGAGTGCACATTGAAGGAGAAACATGGCAGCAGATGAAGCTCATCTTGAAGAGGAGCGCAATTTCTGCAAGACCTTCTATTCAATGGCAAAGAATATCCATCAGTTGGTTTTAAGGCTAGAGAAAATGGAAGACAGAAACCTAGAAGAAAAAGGTTCAACACATGGGAATGGTTGAGAAGAACCCCCTCCTTCTCCTTCCATGAGTGAAGGTTCTCCTTCCTCTCACCACCATAATCGTAGAAATTCAAAGGATGCATCTAAGAAACCTTTCTTTAAATTAGATGTTAAATTTGATCTTCCCATGTTTAATGGTGAAAGTAATGCAGAGAAGCTTAATAATTGGATTAGGCAGATTGAGGTCTACTGTAGGATTCAGCAGATTGTGGAGGATGAGGCAAAGATTTAGCTGGCCTCTCTATGGCTGAGAAACACCGCTCTCATTTGGTGGGAGAGAAAATTGCAGAGCAATAAGAATGTGGGTAACCTCTTTTCCTCATGGCCTGATTTTGTTTCTGCATTAAATGAATAGTTTTATCCCTTAGGATACAAGCAAAAAGCTTGAATGAATTGGCAGTATTTAAGAGAAGGAAAAGGTCAGGATGTTCATAGGTTTACAGAGGAGTTTAGAAATCAAGCACTGAATTTGGGTATTGCACTTGATACACATAAAGTTGTAACTAAGTATATTGGCTCATTGGATAGCTACATTAGGCATTCATTGTTGTTGTTTGAACCAACCACTATTGATGCAACTAGCGTAAAGGTAATTCATATTGAGAACAGGGGAAAAATTGAAAGAGATGATCATTCCAAAAAACCACCATTCAAACCTCCCAATGGCAAATCTAAAGAAAAATGGAAAGGAAAGGAGAAGAAGATGGTAATAGCCAAAGAAGGAGAAAGGTAGTATTACAATCATTTAAAAAATTAAGGCCACAACGACAATCGCTGTTGGAAACAACACCTAGAAAATCATCAAAAGAAGTATGGAGGAAAAGGGAAGCAGAAGACAGTTGCAACTGCGTAGCAAGACCTTAGATCAGATTCCAGAGATGAAGCATTAATCACACCCACTGGAACAAAAGGTACTCTTACACCTCATGTCAATTCTAAATCACACGAAGGCACCAATTCTATAAATGAGTCCCTTCCTAATGATTGAAAGAGAATTGAACTATTTCATATTAGAGTTTTTGTAAATCATATTAAAGTTGAAACTTTGTTTGATACCGGATCCCAAGAAAACTTAATCACAGAATCCTTGCTAAAGAAATTTGGCTTAGAAACAAAACCACACCCGAAACCTTACCCGCTTGGATGGATACATGACAAAGCAAAACTAAATGTAACCAAGCAGTGTAAAGTAAAATTTGTGATCGCTTCTAAGCTAGTGGATGAAGTAGAACTAGATGTAATCCCATTGGATATCTGTGGCATGGATTTGGGGAGTCCGTATCTATATGATAGAAAGGCAGTCTTTTTCCGTCATGGAAACAAATACAAAATCACAAAAGATGGGGTAGAATATATAGTAAGAGCTCATTAAAATAAAATCAATTCCAGCCTTGTAAGCACTGGACAAATGAAAAGACTGGTGAATTGCAGTAAGGGTTGCATGCCTATGGTTGTAAGGAAAAAGGAGGCAGAATTAGCTGATGCTTTCTAGGGCTGTGATCAGGAACATAAACAAGAATTGTCTAAATTAATTTCTAATTATGATGAGTTGTTTCAAGAACCAAAGGGATTACCTCCAAAGAGGGAAATCCAACATGAAATCCATTTGCAACATGACGCTCCTTTACCGAATATTGGCATGTATAGGATGTCGACCATTGAGATGGAGTAAATCAACAAATAGGTGCAGGAATTGCAAGCCGAAGGGGTCGTCAGGCCGAGCATTTCTCCATGTGGTTCATCGATTGTCTTAGTCCCAAAGAAAGATGACACATCGAGGATGTGTGTGGATTACCGCACACTAAACAAAATCACTGTGAAAAATTGCTACCCTATTCCACGGATTGATGACTTATTAGATCAGTTAAAGAATGTTTTTTATTTCACCAAATTGGATTTGCGCAGTGGTTATCACCAAGTCTGAATTGCAGAGCAGGACATGCGGAAAACAACCTTCAAGACCAAACAGGGGTTGTTCGAATGGATGGTGATGCCATTCGGTCTTTGCAACGCTCCAGCCACTTTTATGAGAGTCGTGAATGATCTCTTTTGGTATTTCATTGATGAATTTGTTCTTGTATATTTAGATGATATACTTGTCTTTAGTAAAAGCTAGGTTGAACATGTGTGTCATGTAAAGAAAGTGTTTGAGTTAGCTAGGTCATATTGTTGGTCATGTTCAGTTAAAGATTGATCCTTCTAAAGTTGAAGCAATTTTAAATTCGCCTAAGCCTACTAGTGTAACTGAGGTTTGTAGCTTTCTAGGTGTAGTCTAGTATTGGAGGAGATTTATTACCAATTCCTCTATTATTATAGCACCTCTGCACACATTGACAAGTGTGAAACATGTCTTCCAATGGGGAGGAAGACAAAAGAAATCCTTCGAAACATTGAAGGAAAATATTAGCACCGTGCCAGTCTTAGCCTTACCTGATCTCCGACATCCATTCAAGATCGAAACCAATGCCAATGGTTATGCCATGGGAGTTGTATTGGTGCAACAAAAGAAGCTGATTTTTTACCATTCTGAGAAGTTTTCTCAAGCTATGATAAACTATCCCTCTTATGACAAGGATCTTTATGCCTTGGTGCAGAGTGTGAAAAAGTGGAAACACTACCTGATCGGCAAGGAGACCATCATCCATACAGATCATCAGCCCTTGCAGTACCTTCAGTCACAAGCCAAGTTGCAACAGTCTCATCATTTCAGGTGGATGGGTTTTCTTCAACAATTTCATCTATTAATAAAGTATAAGAGGGGAACTAGCAATAAAGTGGTTGATATGCTATCTTGCCCTCCTATTTCTGCTACTATTATTTTGCATAATGGTTCGTTGTCTTTTGAAAGTTATGTTGAACAATATGCTAATGATGATGACTTTAAGGAGATTTATACAAAACTAACACATGGTTCATAGGTGGACAACTATCACTTGCAGGGGAAACTGTTGTATCACCTTGGAAAGTTGTGTATTCCCATAGGGGAAGGAGTACATGTAATTCAGGAGGCCCATACCTCTCTTGTGTCTGGACACTTTGGTGTCAAAAAGACTTTATGTCATGTACAAAGATTTTTTTTTTGGCCTCATATGAAAAAATTGTGACTCACTATGTAAAGGGTTCTGTGATGTGTTCTGTTTCAAAGCCCTCTAATAGAAAACTCGGGCTCTACACACCACTCCCTATTCTGAGTCGTCCATGGAAAACTGTGTCAATGGATTCTGTAGGAGGTTTGCCTTTGTCTAGGAAGAGTCAAGACTATTTGTATGTTGTCGTTGACCGTTTTAGCAAGATGTGTATTCTAATTCCTTGTAAAAAGAAGATTACTATAGAGAAGACTGCTTCTCTTTTCTTTTAGCATGTTTGGATCCATTTTGGATTACCCACATCGATTGTATAAGATTGGGACTCTTGCTTTCTCGGAGAGTTTTGGAACATCTTGTGGAAGATGATGGACACCGAATTGAAAAGAAGCACAACATTTCATCTACAGACTAACGAACAAATAGAGGTTGTCAACCATACCGTGGTACACTTGTTACGAGGCTGTTATGGGAAACATCCCAATTTGTGAGATGAGCATCTCCAATATGAGTAGAATTCCAACAACTGAGTAGTGCATTCATCTATGCAACATTCACCATTTGAGACATGTTTTGGTTACCTGCCAAAGGACCTTTTTGATATGGTCTTTGGAAGGGAATATGGCATTATTGGACGTAATTATAGGGACAAAGCTCAACAGTTCATTCAACGAACCTAATTGATTCACCAAGTAGTACAAGAGTAGTTGGAGAAAAGTCAAGCCCGTTACAAGGCTCGACATGACAAACACCGAGTCAACCATCAATTCCAAGTGGGTGACAAAGTATGGTTCCACATCAGTAAAGATAGGATGAAGGGAGAAGGGAAGAAGTTGCGACCCTTCTAGTATGGTCCATTCACCATATTGGAGAAGACTGGAAACAATGCATTTCATCTTGATTTTTCGATATATATGCAGATGTATTTGATAGTGAATGTGGAGAACTTAAATTTGTAAGAACCACCATTGATCATGGACATCGATGAGGTGGGCACAATTCTTACAGTTGATGATTTTGCACCAGAATATCTTGATGAGTTACTTGAGGACATCATCCTTAACAGAAGAACCAGGACTTCACGGTGAGGAGATGTGGAATACCTTCGAGTTGGTTTCATGGGAATGCACCCCAGCAAGGATAAATGGCTAGAGAAGGAAAGGGTGAGGGAATAATTCCCTCACTTGCCAATTGACTAATGAAAGCTTTTGGCAGTCAAAAATCTCCTCAATGGGGAGGATTGATCCAGGTGGATCTTCAGATACAATGGCATGGAAAAAATCCAATTTCAAAGTGGTAGAAAATCAAGTACCTTGATATCTAATCGAAGTACGCATCGCCTTGATTCCAACAGTGTGAATGACACTCCAATCTGAGTCCGAATGATGAAGTTGTTGCAGAAAGAAGGTTGCCTTGTTCCTTTGGAAAATGAGGCTTTTTCCCTAAAAATGGCTTTAAGCCTTTTAAAAAGGCAAAATCACAATCGGAGTGTCCAAAGGAGTGATCTCCAACTAATAGCAATTGGGGGCAAGTAATGGCTAATATCTAGGCTAAGACCTGCGATTAGCGATTATGATCAATGATCTGAGGAGCAATCAAATTGGTGGGATTGACATCAATGATTGGAGGAGAGATCCGAACAGTGGGATTGGCATCGGCGATCAGAGGAGCCAAAGACTAGAACCCCAAGCTGTTGCATGAGTGATATGCTGATGATATCGGCGGTTGGCGAATCCATCGCTAACAGGATTGTTGAACTAGCGATGTGTTGATTGCGGTATGGGGACTAGACCCGATGGGTCTATAAGCCTGATTTAAGGAATTTTGAAGTCTGAGACTTCGGTTTTCTTAGTGTTTTCTGTCTATTATCCATTTAAAGCGAAAAAGGCCATTTTAAAGGGGTTTGTTGCATAGAAAGGTCGGACGATCAACCTACTGATCCTTTCAAGAAAACAACTTCCATTATAATAAAAAAACCCCTGATTTTTAAGTGGCCTTGTATTATAAAGCCCGATGCATGCAGCAAAATGAAGGGAGAGGATTTTTTGGCACACAATTCAAGGCAACAACTTGCAGGAGGGCCGATTAATCATTTTGTCTGAATTGGGAAAATTTTATATGGTTTTTGCCCCTCTCGATGCCGCAAACATAGTGGTTCTATCCATTTCTCAATCTGAGGTCTCCATTTCACAACAATTTTTCGGAATGGAAGTATAAGCCACCTTTTATGTAAATTGATGATTGTAGTTCTCTTCTTTTCATGCCGTTAGTGAATGAAGGCCTCCCTATTAATCGAGTAGGGCCTGGAGACGTAGTCCGAGTTGGATGAAATCCGTTATCATGTCTTATTGTCTTCTTGTCATTCCTTTATGTCTTTTCTTCTTCTTTCCTATGTGCACATCAAATTTTTATGTTAAGCCGCAATTTCTACATGTGATTCGTTTCATACATCTATAAGAAAAAGATCACTGGATCACAAGAAATGAAGTTCCATATGTCTTATTACCATACAGTGGATGTCGACCAGCAGTTATGGCAACATTTCCAAGGCAAAACCTTAGTTGGCAAGAGTCAACTTTAGGGCTTATACCTAATTAATATGCTTTTAAAGGTATGGAAGCTCTCTCGACCGAACCCTACCATAGAAAAGTTATCCCTTCATGAATTATACGATCTTTCCCTAGCATGAGGCTTCTTGAAGGGGCATCAGCTTTCATTTATTCATGAGGAAAAAAATTAGGAGATGACACGATTAAACATGGGAGAAATAATGCAAAGTATTTGGAGAAAATAATTACGAGTGCAACTTATCCATAACCTAGATTATAGCTTTAGAGGTTCAGGGCATTCAAATTTACTATAGAAAATGAGTCATTATTCCCCTTTAATGTGTGCTTATAGTGAACTTACCACATATATAAATCGTCTTTGGAACGACAGGCCAATGACATCATATTTCCATGGGTAGGGCGTGGGACAAAGTAGGTGTGGGACATGTGCAAAATTTAATTGGTCTTGTAGGACAAATGGTGTGCTTTCGCATCATCAAGCTCCCAAATATGGAAGGCCTTGACGTGGTGTAGAGGAAATGAGGAGCATACACATGTCTCTCTCTATAAGCCGTAGCATGACTAACTATCATGCAACTCACCGGTGTGAAGATTATTGTAGCTATGAGATGGGTTATCTCCTATGTCGTCATATTATGCATTCCAAGGCCTCTTTGGCATCAGGTTGATTTGTGAGTATCGTGACGACTAGGACATCTGGGAGGTAACAAGGGAGAATAGTGTAGACATGGGATGATGTGGCAGATGACATGGTGTATGAGGTGGATATAGAGGTGAGGGTATGAGAAATCCACATGGAGACTGAAAAGGTAATGGGTGGTGATGATAAAGTGGTATCACATAGCAGTAGGCCACGATGATGTGGGTGGGACACATGGATGCATCTTGTGGTGGGTAGACAATGGGATTTCAAGGTTGGGGAGCCATATGAGAGGCCTTTGGTTCTCAAACTTGACCTCCTACACATGAAATCCAAGTATTACAATAAAGGAAAATTGGCAACACGAGATGTCATGCAAAAACTGATTTATGAGTTTCCCTTCCATTGGATCTACGTTTTGCACAACTTTTGCCAATGCCCCTCTTCCCATTGACCTTTTTCATTATGGTCTAGATGTTACCATGCCTACGTTTTCCCACCATTGGCAAATTCCCAATGTTGCGGTGCAACATGCTCCATGGAAATGTGCCTCTATCCAAACATTTTCCAACACCTAGGGATAACCACATGGATATGCTTGGAGGTAAGCCATTAGATGACTTCCTTTGGACTCAAATTATATAGGGTGTTACGATTGAATGCCAACATTGGCTCCATGGGGGACAACAGGTGCCTATGGTATAATGAGAACTTTATAGTTCCAATGGCTTCTTCATATTGGAATATGGAATTTTTCCATCAAGAGAACTTCCTATTTTATTCTCATGCATTACTTACAAGTAAATTCAAAATACTATTCTTGAAAATCAAAGCATAAAATAAGGAAGATTTTTTTTTTAGGTGAAGAACTTCTTCAAGAACCTTCCATTGACAGGAATCCCAAGAAAATATGCATCCAGTGTCGCCAGCTAATGAGTGTTTTTATCATGGAATTCCTATGCTTGAAACAAACCAATCCATAGATTATCAAACTTACTATGTTTGCCTCTGTAACCTATAATTGAGTCCCATTTCATATGAGATCCCCAATCTATAGGTCCGGTTCCTTTTTCTTCTTAACAAATGTAGCCTTTACCTTTCACTGGTGAGATTAATCTTTGGTCAGGGCTTCTTCTCTCTACTGCTAGGATTCTATCATCTGATAGATCCTTCTCTTTATTGGATTGATATTTGGAGCTTCATATTCTAATAACTACATCAATGGCACCCTGAGGTTAATAGGAAATACTATATCTATTCTATACACTAGTTGGTATGGGGAAGTACCTATAACTATTTTAGTGTCAATCATATCTTCTTGCAGAGCATATTCTAGATTTATATCCCAATTCTTCTTGTTTTTACCCAACATTCGCTAGATAATATTCACCAAGTTCTTATTTGTTGATTCTCCAATACCATTTCCTTAAGGATGATATGTTGTAGAGTGCACCAATTTTATGTTGTAATGTTGGCAAAACTTCATCACCTTGAAGGATTTGAAACCTTGAGCATTGTACTCGATGAAAATATTCATGGGGCATCCAAATCTTGTAAGAATTTTATCCTCCAAGAAAGTTATGATAACTTTCTCATTGAATTTGTTGGTCGGAATGACTTCCACACACTAGGTAAAATATTTAGTGGCCATGAGAATGTATTTGTGTTTCCCACTCATGTATAGACCCATCTCTTTGACAAAATACAATCCCCATTGTTGGAAAGGAACTCGAACATTGATTGGCCTCGATGGAAAATGTTTAAGCTTTTGCTTCTCTACAAACATTTGTTGTTCTAGATAGGTTTAGACAACAAGACTAGTATCCTTGAATAGGGAGGGTCAACAGTATCCCGCTCTCAATATTTTATGAGTCATGAACTTCTAAGAATGATGTCTTCCACACACCCCTTGATGAAATTATGATGTGTTTATCTGCTCAGAACCTGAAAAGGAGTTGAATTTGTGCCTAGATGGTTTTATAAAAAAAATTTGCACTGTCATATTATAAATCTTCAAAATTATGCCCATAAACTATACATGCTACTGCACGGATATAGACTTGAGATATGGATCCGAGATATGGTGTGAAGGAGTTTCAGGTGGCTAGTGATATAAGTCAAAAGTGTTAAAAAATGAGGCATATCTCAGTTTGTTTCTTGTGGGGAAGAGATCTATGCATCAGATGTTTTTATTGCAACGTTGTTCCAATCTCAAATTTTGGAGTTTTCATTTTAAACATATTAAGTATAGTCAACTCAATATGTGAGTGTACTTTTGTTGGAAATGAGAACTCTAACAAATGATTTGTAAAGATGAGCAAAATCCAAGGTAAAGATTGCACCAGATGAACAACGTTTGACCTAATATGCTAAGCGGGGATGTGGTGACTTGTTTATGCCTGGATGACCACTCATAGTTTGATGATTACTGTGTTTGTAGTTGTGAGATATATTTGTCAAGTACTTTTATATTTATTTCAATTATGGTTATAAAAAGTGTTGGTGGTTCTTAAACTAGAAGACCCGATGTCCGAAACATCAATTCTTGTGTTAGTAAGGTAAATTTTTTTGATCAAATTTTGAACACATTCACTATCCAAACCTCCATCCTAGAAACACATGAATACTCGAAGGTGAAATATATGATAGACGTTGGTTAGGCCATAGGATGGTTCATTACTTCAAAATTCTTATCGCGGAAGCCCCGACGAGCCGAGGTGTCAAAATTGTTGATCTTTCAAAGTTCATGGATGATGGTCAAAGGTGGTTACACTTTAAATTGAGGTCAAGTGACAACTCAAAGATGTTGTGGTGAAAGAGGAGTGTTTGTGAGATTCCAAAGTGGATGTGAGTGTTGATGAAGAGCCATTTGCCATAGATTCATTTATTGTTGTAATGTGTGTTTCTATATTTTTCATGTAAGAATTAAGTGAGGGTGTTGGAAGTAATGCTTACATGTGCATGATGTGATCTACATGTTGTCGTTGTGAGTCAAAATGTGTCAATATAGAAATTGTATTCCCCTATGCCTGAGTTGTAATTGTGTCATTTTCCAGCCATAGAGACACTTTATTAGGATATAGATTCATCGAAGTTTGTGATATATGTCCTATATATTTGTAACTATTGTGACAAATAAAGATATAAGGTGATTTGTATGTGTCATAATGTGCTCTCTCTATTTTTTTAACAATTATGTATATAGTAAGTGTGCTTTTAAAATACTATGTACTGATTGAATATGTTGTTTTGGGTTTTCCCTTTTAAAATATATTTTATTTAATATATTATACTATTTATAGTTAATTATAATAAAATAAAATAAAATAAATAAAATAATATTTAATTAATTAATATTTATAAATTTTACATATTTTTAAAATTTACAAAATAACAAGTAAGAGACATATTTACATTTGCAAAAAGTTACCAATTTTGACAAATTGAAGCCTTTAAACCGTGCAATGGATTTTTGTGAAATATCAATGATCATAAAGTGAGGAAGAAGACAAGCATAATGGAGTCATATGTGAATAAAATCAAAGTAATTAAAAAACACCCAAATCAAAGTAAAGCAAGGTAAAACAAGCATAAACCAAGTTAAATGGAGGGCCCAATAATTTTTTGAAAATTAAGGGTAGTGTTGTGGCCATAGCACTAGGTTAATTGAGTAACCAAAAGAAAGTCACTGGAAATAAGAAAAAATGATATTAATTATATTGTAGGAACAATACAATTAGAATTTCATATATTTTGGATGAAGCATTGATGACAAAAATAGTACCTTTCACAATGGATTTCACCTAGGTGCAAGAGTAATTTCATGCTCATCTCATAAGTAACCTATTCTTTCCCTTTCATCAACAAAATCAGAGTATGTAGTATTAGTAAAAGCGACATGCCAAGTAGTTTTGTTAAAAAGAGTCATAGGTGATCTTGAACATGAAAATAAAAAGGAGCAAACTCCTGTTTTTTTAAATAATAATTAAGCTATTAACTTTTCCATAAATCATGTGATTCATTGCAAAAGTAAATGTATTGATATCAGATATCACTTCATTTCCGAGATTGTCAACAATGGGGATGTATCTCTTCAATTTTATGAATCTAGAAATTAGTAAGCATATTCTTCACAAACCCATTGGGGAATAACTGTTTTTGAGTTCCAGAGACAACACTTACACATTGTTGGTGTTATAAATGTAGAAATTGAGAATGAGGTGAGTGTTAAAGTATAGTAATATCCCCTATTAACTAATGTGAAAATTTACTTGAACTTTATTTAAATTCAGGCAATCATTTTCATGTTAACTCTAGTGGGAGGTTTAATTGTGTTGTAGAATGTAACTAGATTTGGTTTTCTTTAATGTATTTGAGTCATATTGTAATGTACCTGTCAAAATAATAAATAAAATAATTATTATTAATATTATTAAGCTTATTAAAGGCATGGTCGTGGTTGGGTCATATTTTTAGGTCAAATTCCCCATTGAGGACTTCTAGGATTTATTCTGAGTTAACAGAAGTCATTGTATTTTAAGGGAGACCCTTCTTGGGATTTTAAATCATGTAAAAAGGTTAACTATTGAGTCAAATATGAATTATGTTTCCCCCATGTTGTCCCTTAAGAAACCAATTTTCTAGCTGTGTAGAAATTGTGCTTAAGACATTATACTTTCAAATGAAGAGCATGAAACACCTGGTTTTTAATGTTGAATACTTAGGTGACATGAAAGTCTCAGAATTCCATTTGATTGATGAATATAAATGCTGAGTGAAGAATGCTTTGAGAAGTTAGAGACAATATGCTGCTTTTCACAGAAACTATTATCTGTAACTTAGAGGAAATGTAGAAGTAGGAAATTTAAGTATAGGAGCGTTTTTTTAAGGGATTTTAACTTCATTCACATAAGTTAAAAAATACCTGCAACTTCATTACCATATTTAAAGAAAGGAAGACACATGATGACACATAATAGAGAAATTACAAAATCGTACCTAACAATGTGTGGAAAACTCCTGACTCTTTCATTAATCATCAATTCATATAAAAAATACAATAGTGTATGCGAGGTCCTTCAAAATTTGAACCCCCTTTCTATAATTTTGCCCCTTTTTATACATCACAGAATAGTTGGTAACCACCAAAACTATCAAACTATTTAACTATCTTTCTAACTATCTAAGGTAAAGGGTGATTACAAAATATTACATGCACGGTAAAAGACAACTCATTCTTCTTAAGAAAACAAGAAAATAAAAAGTGACAGAAATCAGAGTATGATTGGTTATTGTTGATCACTGTTTGGATCTGTGGCCTGAGTATGTGGTCTTGCTAATGTATCTCTGTTCTGCTCTATCATCCATTCCTTGCACTTTATCCATAGTTGTACATTTGACTTTGGTGCTTCCTTTAACTTGTTGAGTGCTATTCTGCAAGCTGTAATCCTATAGGTAGGTTTGAAATCTTTGTTCAGAAAATTCACAATGGTGGTTCCTTTTAATACTGTTGTCCTTTCATGAGTGTTATCAACTTTTCTTTTTGCCTCAACTAGCAAAGTCTCATATGTTTTCCACGGCAACAAGTTTCCTTGAAGATCCCAATAAGAAGGAAGTCCAACCCTAACGCTTTTGTCAAACAAGATGTTACACTTTGAAATTGCTTCCTTTATCTCCTTTATCTTCTTCTTGGAAATAATCCTGTAGATGTTTCTGACAATCATTTTATTGAAATCAATTTCACATGTTATTCTGTCTAACATGTCACGCTCCTTCAACTCTGCAATAGACTTAGAGTTAATGAAGCCTATCGTCCTCTTTGCAAACTTTGCTCTATCTAAATCTTTTTTCTTATTTTTAATGACCACCTCCTCCATATCCTGAATTAGTGTTTTTTCTTCAGATATAATCACCATAAACTCCCAAATACATATGATAACCTCAATAACTTCATCCCACAGAATTTCTCTGTCTTGAATTAAGGACATGTTTCCCTTCATTTCTCCTTTAGCCTTTTGATTTCATATTCAGCCCTCAGGAGATCTTCCCTGTATTTATTGGAATTATCTCTTTCCCTTATTGCTTCTTCTTCACTTAAATTCAATAGTTTGCAAGTTATTTATAACTCTCTTTCAGATTTCTTCACATCATGCTCAACTATTTTAAGCTCTCTTCCAAATTGTAGAACTTTTGATGCTGGATCATCTATGTTGGCTGGCATTACCACTGTACAAATATGAGTGTATACCTGTCTTTGTAGCTTGTCTAGAGTTTCTTTAAGTAAAGAAATTTCTTCAGTCTTCTACAACACATCTTGTAGGAGCTTTTCTTTTTCATTTTCTACTTTAGCTATCCATGTACCTAAGGGATGCTCACCTGTAGGTAGATTCAACTTCTTTTTCAAAGCTCCAATCTTTGATTTAGTAGATTCCAACAACTTTTGAACAACAGGTTGGTCATCAAGATTGACCCCTATTTTAATGATAATCTTCTTTAGCTCTTCAAATTGAGCATTCAAAGCTGTAGAGTTAGATTTCTCCATCTTCAGTTGTTGAATCACTTTATTTAGCATTTTCTCTACCTTGGTAGCTGCTGCATTCATCTTATATAGATCATTTACAATCAACTGTCGAGTTTGCATATGTAGATTGACCTTGTCAAGCATTGGAAGCTTGTGAGTGTCAACAATCAAATTTATAGTCTTGAAATTTCTAGAAGATCCCACTGATATTTCTGTAGGATGAGAAAAAGCAATTTTGAGTTGACTCTTCTCCAAATCCATGGTAGATAGCAATCTTGTTTGTTCAAGGGTTACCTGAGACTCAGCTAGAGCTTCCATATTTAACTTCATCTTTTGATTTTTCTCCACTATTTGAGCAAACATACTTTGAATTAAAGGAACTAGATCATGAACATGTTCTCTGGAGGATGGGGAAGTAGGGGCACCTTTTGTTTCTCATAACTAAATAATCAAACTAGGTTGTGCCAAAGACATTGCATCTTGAAGCTTGATCCTTTTTGTTGCTTCAGATTCCTCCTCATCTAGATCAATAACTTCCCCTCTAGCCCTCTTGACACATTTTTCTGTAATTCTAGGGGTTTCAATCTCTGTCCCTGGAGTGTTTTGCAAGCCTCCTTTTGCCAATTTTTCTATCTCAGGTCTACTTTCATGTATAAAATATGAATATTCATTATGCAATCTTCTCTTTGAAATAATTTGGTGAGGGTCATAAGCCCACTCAACCTCCTGTAAAAGACATATCTCATTCAATAATATTTCAACTTCCTAGGCAATCTGTCTAGTGTTTACAACGAAGGGTCCCATTGCTTTAGGTAGCTAAAGAAAAAGTCTTTCCTCATAGGGACAAAATGAACTTGATCAACATTTAAGCTTTGCCTTATAAATTCCAGGGCAAAAAGCCTCATTGGCACAAACTTAGGTAATATATAAGGCTTAACGAAGGCTCCATAAAGCTTAATATCTGCATTCTCTTTAAAGATGAACCAATCCCCACATCTCACATCCTTACTCAATTGAAGACACTCTTGAGCTTTGGGAAAGAAAGTTGGGGGTAGGGTTCCATTCAAAATTTTATAAGCCACTGGAAGAAACAAGGAAGTAAACTCAAATAAACCACTATCTCCTGGATCACTCCTTATTAGTTCTATCTAGAATACCACTGGTTGCTTCTTTTTATTGATATCAACAAAATTTAACCCCAAACGAGAGAGTATTGATAGCATCTACCCAGAATGTTGGGATGTTTAGCACTACCTTAGGCTTCATCATTAAGGAGAAAAATCCCAGAACAAATTTATCTATCTACTTGGAGTCTTCTTTTCCTAGAATATTAGAAATTAATTACAACACATGCACTATATCACCTACAAACATTTCTAAAGAGAAAAGACTGCCATCTAAGGAGGATTGGCTAGATTTAGGAGCTAAGAAAGAAGTGACATGAGAAACCTCCTGAGGAGACATGCTACCATAATAGGAAATCAAGGATTCCTAAGTAAAGGTGGTGTAAGTTCCTGACACAGGGTTATTCAAAGCTTGGTGTATTAACTATGATGTTACTTGAAAAACATTTTCTCTAGACTAATTCATCACAAAACATTTCTTGGGGTACATTTCTAAGGCTAGCCATTGAATAAATTCAGGAAATAAATGCGTTCTAGGAACAAAAGCGGCTATAACACCTGACCTAACCATTGCCATGAATATAGGAGACTTCTTATGGTTCATAATGACTTCTTGATATAATGAAAGATGTTTAAATGTATAAAGGGTATCAAAAATATCTCTTTCAACATCCATTAAGGGGGTATGAATAACTGATGAGGAACTTACTTGTTGGACCATGATGACTGTAGGGGACAGATATTAATGACAGTTACTGGCACGGTTGTTGACTTGGATTCGCTGAAGTAGCTGCAAGACTACATAATATTAAAATAAGGATAAAACAATGGGGTTTTTCAGATCTCTTATATATAAATAATCAAATGGGGGGGGGGGGGGGAACAAAAACTGTAATTAATGAACTTAATTAATGGAATGATAGGTGAAGTGACAGGGAACAATGGATGAAGCGGTTGATAATGAAAGAGGGTGGCAGATGACGTGGAGGAGATGAGATGGGGTGAAGTGATGAGGGTGGCCCGCTGTGGGAGTAGCAAGTGTACGTGATATTCATCGGGTTTGAACCCCAAAAGTAATCTTGGGTCATAGATCTCAGTCAACCAGCTTGATGCCATGGTCAACTGTAGGGGTTGAGCCCGAGTTAAAACTCATGCTTGTTTCTCCTCCGTAGAGCGCTTTATCTACCTCCTGATCCCATGCTCACTTAGATTTTATGATATTGCTTTTACTTTAATATGGGTCAGGGCCCGTCTTACATCGACTTTGAATTCCGTCATCAATAGATAACTAGTTTGGACTTTTTATTATCTTTTAATTTTTGGAATATAATATCTGATTTTTATTTTTTTTCATTTTTTATAAAATTAAAGAATGAATTTTAAATAACAATAGATGGTACAACACCCCACACCAAGTTAGCATTAAGATGCAAGTTAGCCTCAAATAGGGCTATTTGACCTCAATAAAGGACTATAAATGAAGCAGTTTGAATTCCATTTGAAGAACTCAGTCAACAAGCTAGTTGAATATCTCTTAAAGATGGAAAAAGTATGAAATAGAGGAAGGAAGAAAAGGAAGTGTGATTTTGGTGTAGAAGAAGAGAAGGAGGAAGATGGAAATTTTGGTGCATCTCTCTCTCTCTCTCTCTCTCATGCTGTAGTTTGGAAGATTGAAGTTCTCTTGTTGATGCAGTAGCGAGTTGCCCATGTTGTTGATGCCAGATCAAAGTATAGGTCAAAGTTTCTAGTGCTGGGTGTCGTTACCTCAAGAAGTTGTATTGGGCCAATATCAAAGTTCCTATGTGAAGACCAAGGTATTTTAGTGAAGATCAAAGTCTCCAAAGAAAAGTGGAAGTTTTTCAGTTGAAGAAAGTGATGTTATTATTGCTCCTGTTTCTAAGTCAAGTAGGATCATCTACAAGATGGGAGGAAGGTTGAATTGGTGTGGAAGAAAGTTTATGTCAAGATCTAGAGGCTTGGAATATCTCTAGAAAACTATTGAAGGAAAATTTTTTTACTGGGGTTTCCCCTAAAGAGGGATTTTTCCTTGACTATGAGCCTATATCTGGTGTCCACTGTTTTATGTTCTATTTATTTGGTAGTTCTTTAAGAAATAAAATAAATAAGATATAAATAAACCTAATAAGAAGTGAAGAACATCACAAGTAATTATCAAGGATAAGAAAATCTTTCTACATTTCTGATTTCCTAACATGGTTTCAGAGATTTGCTAAATTAAGAATAAAAAGGTAGTCTCAAGCACTTAATAAAGGAATATTTCAAAATAATTATACAAGGGAATAAGTCTACTATCTTCAAGGACAATGTCTAACACAATCAAGGGAGATAACAAACTTGAAGGAGCCTCAAACTACAAATCTTGGAAGAAGCAGATTGACCTCATCCTTGAAAAGAAAAAGGTTCTAGAATTGGTCAAAGGAAATGTAAATAAGACTAAATATGACTCCAGTGATGATGATAAATTAAAGTTCAAAGAATTAGAATTAGTGGCCATGACCCTAATCGTAGAAGAAATAAATGACAACCTTGTCATGTTTATAGCCAACATTGATCATGCTCAAGAATTGTATGAGGCCATGTCAAAGTTACTTAATATTAAGAACATTGTTCAAGTAGAAATCTTGAAGAATGAAATAAGGAACACAAATATGCCTAGAGAAGACACAGTGGCCTCCTTCTTTGTGAAGATATAAATAATGAGAGATGATATTTTGGCCATTTATGAAATTGTTCTAGACAAAGAACTCATGATCACTGGTCTACTAGGATTTCCACCTACTTGGGGTGCATTTTCTATAGGACTTATATGTTGGAAGGAAGCTCCTACTTTTGAAGAACTATGAACTTCCTTTAGTTAATAATAATTAAGGATCTCACTAGTCTCCAATCCTCAAGGAGTTTCAAATTCCTACACCGCTCAACACAAAGGAAATAAATCAAAAGTACCAAGGAAGAAAGTATACATGTCCATGGTAGAATGATATCAATGTCATAAGAAGGGTCACTACAAGAGTGACTTTCTAGATAGTCGAAATAATAAGAAGAGAGGGAAATATAATGCTAACATTTCTAAAGAAGAAGATTCAAAGAAATCTAAACCCGAAGTATCTGACATAAGGGACTTACACTACCAAGTCCTTTCCTTGTAGTCTTAGATATACTATTTTGTATTTTTGATGTTTTGGAATTTATAGGTTTTTAACACATTTTTGGAAAAAAAATTATCTTTTGTTTTCATAAGTTTAAAGGTATCCCTCAAATATTTGAAGGGAGACCCCAACATCTCCCAAAGATAAGTATCTCACTTCCTTTTATTTTTTTGTTTCATGTACTTATTGAAGTTTTGATTATATTAAATACTAATCACCATTCTCCCTATATTGTCTTGCTTAGAAAAACATTTGCTATTCCTCAGGGAGTATGGAAGAGATCCACCCAAGACAAGGTTTGTCAAGAAACAAAGGTATGCCTTAAACTACAAAACATTGATTCCTCTATAATAAATATTTATTCATTTGAAATCTATTGCTAACATTGTTCTATCTAGCAAATCATCAGGATTCTTTTTTTGGGTGATTCATCACTTTCTAAATCTAGCCCCACTCATGTTCTTAGCTGATGTTATAGAACCCTGGAAAGGTTTTATATAAAACCCTAACCTAAGGGTATGCTAATGTTAACTTTGGAAACCCTACGGTGGTTAGAGTTATTGAGAAATCATATTTGAATATTTTGTTGATGATTCATGTTTTGATTTTGGTATGATTGGAAAACCTAACTTGTTAGGGTTGAATGATAAAGTGCAAAATCGAAAACTTTTAAAGTATTGTGTTATGAAACCATCTCAAGAAAAGATAGAAAAGATAGATCAACGCCTTAGAATTCAGCCTCTTTGAGGGGGCAACCTCCTTTACA